>JAKVIS010006235.1:0-10748 GCA_033119425.1 Bufotes viridis
CAGGACTTTGGGTGGAGACAGCTCCAGATCGGATCGGCACTGGGGTTTTTTGAGCTGTTCTTCACTGCGGAGCTCTTTGACCTAGTCGTGGCAGAAACAAATCGGTATGCCACTCAATTTATAAACGCCAACCCAGAAAGCTTCTATGCCCAGCCTTTCCGGTGGAAACCAGTCCAAGTTTCCGAATGTAAAACTTTTCTGGGCCTTCTCCTCAACATGGGCCTGACAAAAAAACATGAATTGCGGTCATATTGGTCCACAAACCCAATTCATCACATGCCCATGTACTCTGCTGCCATGCCCAGGACACGATATGAGACCATCCTGCGTTTCCTGCACTTTAGCGACAACACCACCTACCGTCCCAGAGGCCACCCAGCTTTTGACCGGCTCCACAAAATTCGGCCCCTCATAGACCACTTCAACCTAAAATTAGCAGATTTGTATACCCCCGCACAAAACATCTGCGTAGACGAGTCCCTAGTACATTTCACCGGGCGCCTTGGCTTCAAACAGTACATCCCAAGCAAGCGCGCCCGGTATGGGGTCAAATTGTATAAGCTCTGTGAAAGGGCCACAGGCTATACACACAAATTTCGGATCTATGAGGGGAAGATCAGACCCTGGAGCCGGTCGGTTGCCCTGACTACCTGGGGAGCAGTGGGAAGATAGTCTGGGACTTGGTGTCACCCTTATTCGGCAAGGGGTACCATCTTTATGTGGACAATTTCTACACAAGTGTGGCCCTCTTCAGGCATTTGTTCCTAGAACAGATTGGCTGCTGTGGCACCGTGCGACCTAGTCGCCGGGGCTTCCCCAACGGCTCATTACCACCCGTCTTGCAATGGGGAGAGGGCTGCCTTATGTAACCAAGAACTGCTCGCGGTGAAATGGAGAGACAAGCGTGACATTTACATGCTCTCCTCCATTCACGCAGACACGACAATCCAAATTGAACGGGCAGCCAGTGTCATTGAAAAGCCCCTCTCAGTCCACGACTATAACCTCCACATGGGAGGGTGGACTTCAATGACCAGATGTTGGCCCCGTATTTGATTTCCCACTGCACCAGACGCTGGTATAAGAAGGTGTCTGTATATTTATTTCAATTGGCTATGTATAATAGTTATGTTCTCTACAGTAAGGCTGGGAGAACAGGATCCTTCCTCAAATTTCAGGAAGAGATCATCGAGAACCTCCTGTATCCAGGAGGTTCCGTGGCCCCAAACCCCAGTGTAGTGAGCCGTCTACACGAGCGACATTTCCCCAATGTTGTTGCTGGTACCTCAACCCAACCGCCACCCCGAAAAAGATGTTGTGTCTGTAGCAGGAGTGGAATAAGGCGTGACACCCGGTATTTCTGTTCTGAGTGTTTCCGGAAGCACCACACTCAGGTACACTTAGGGACGTAGGGACAGCACAACACAGATAGTTTTTACAATCAGGCTCTAGGGTCTCTCAGGATACTAGGTTTTGAGAGACCCTAACACATAGGGGTGCTGGTGTGCTACAACAGAAATTTGAAACGGTAGAAACCTTTACTTTCACTTGGGATAAAGTGCATAATGTACTTCGCACCATCTCTGTGTGATTTACACTGTACACATTGTCCCATGGGAAAGGAGAGGTTTCTGCTAGGAAAATAAAGAGTGAAATGGTAAAAAAAAAAAAAATTAAACAGGTAGCAAGCAAAAGAAATCTTGAGTTAGTTCAGGTTTTAAAAGTTTTGCTGTTCAGGTTTTATAAAAAAACATTTTATGTTCAGGTTTTATAAAGTTTCTAACGTTCAAGTTTATGAGCCTGCTGCCTGTTTTTTCTTCTTTTTTTTTTTTCCCCTAACCACCCTTTATTTTCCAGGTAGACCAACCGACCAACCGGCGAAAATGCTGCAGCACTGATATGCATTCTGAGAGAAGCATTGCGCTGCTGTCAGAAGACACGTGAAGTCGGTGTATGCGGCGCTGCAAGACGAGATTTCTCCTCTGCAGTACAGGTACGTTTGCCCAGGCATATGAGCTGAGGAGAGGTGTTGGAGTTCATATGCTTTGGCAAACACTTTGTATCAAAAATCTGGCAAAGATGTCTTCCTCCACAACGATCGATTGATCGATGTGAATGGAGAAATCACGTTTGCCAGGACATAGGAGCTGAAGTGGGTATGGATGTTTGGGCGGAGCCCCTATGTCCTGGCAATCGCCAGGCCCCTCTTTTTTCTTGCATATTTTTGGCAGAGATTTTTTCATCCACATCGATCGATGCGAATGAAGAAATCGGTGCCGTTTATTTTCTTTCAGCCCAGAGGCTGAACGGAAAAAATCTCATTACCTGTATGCTCCATATAAGGAGAATAGCAGAAACTCCTAATGCTGGCCATACGTGTAATGATTGCGGAGACCCTCAAATGCCAGAGCAGTACAAAACCTCACATGTGACCCCATTTTAGAAGGAAGACACCCCAAGGTATTCGCTGAGGGGCATATTGAGTCCATGAAAGATTGAACTTTTGTCACAAGTTAGCGGAAAGGGAGACTTTGTGAGAAAAACAAAAAAATCAAATTCCGCTAACTTGTGCCAAAAAAAAATCTTCTATGAACTCGCCATGCCCCTCACAGAATAGCCTTGGGGTGTCTTCTTTCAAAATGGGGTCACATTTGGTGTATTTTACTGCCCTGGCATTTTAGGGGCCCTAAAGCGTGAGAAGAAAAATGCGTAAAAATGCTCTCTCCTAAAGGTACTCATTGGAATTAGGCCCTTGCGCATCTTGGCTGCAAAAGTGGCACACATGTGGTATCGCCGTACTCAGGAGAAGTAGGGCAATGTGTTTGAGGTGTATTTTTACATATACCCATGCTGGGTGAGAGAAATATCTCTGTAAATTGACAACTTTGTATAAAAAATGGAAAAAGTTGTCATTTACAGAGATATTTTCACACACAGTATGGTATATGTAAAATACACCTCAAACACATTGCCCTACTTCTCCTGAGTACGGCGATACCACATGTGTGCCACTTTTTGCAGCCAAGATGTGCAAAGGGGCCCTAAATCCAATGAGTACCTTTAGGATTTCACCGGGCATTTGGATTCCAGACTTCTTCTCATGCTTTAGGGGCCCCTAAAATGCCAGGGCAGTATAAATACCACACAAGTGACCCCATTTCGGAAAGTAGACACCCTAAGGTACTCGCTGATGGGCATAGTGAGTTCAGCAGAGTATACGTTCTGCTGCCTCCGAGGCAAGATATCTGAACCCCCAAGGGGCCATTTGGGCGTTTTTGATAGAAAACGCATCAAAATGCATCTGCGTTTTATACTTTTTTTATTTTTTTTTTATTTTGTGTGTATTTTGCCACATTTGGTATAGGCAAATATGGTAGTCTAGAATTCAGTGTTTCCCAACCAGTGTGCCTCCAGCTTTTGCAAAACTACAACTCCCAGCATGCCCAGACAGCCTTTGGCTGTGCAGGCATGCTGGGAGTTGTAGTTCTGCAACAGCTGGAGGCACACTGGTTGGGAAACACAGGTCTAGATCATTACTCTGCCCAAATCTATATTCAGCTATATGGCTTAGAAAATATGCTGTCAAACAATGATCCTAGGTTTTGGTATAGACACATGATCTAGACTACCATATTTGCCCTATACCAAATGTAAATATGCAACCATACACATGGCAATATACACAAAAAATAAAATAAAAAATGAAAAAATTATAAAACTGCAGATGCATTTTTGATGCGTTTTCTATCAAAACGTCCAAATGGCCCCTGAGGGTTCAGATATCTTGCTTTGGAGGCAGCAGAACGTTGGTGGTAGTCATAGTCAACCGTCATATACAATCAAATAGAGGCATCAAATGGATTCGCAAGCGATTAATAATTGTAAGTATTATTCGCATTGCGATTACAACTTAGAGCTGAGTTCTAATGGTTGTATTGCTAGAATATAACGTATATTCTAGCAATACAACAACTATTAGGAACTCAGCTCTAAGTTGAATTCGCAATGCAATTAATGCAGGTTATATTAGTCGCATTGCGAATTAAACTTAGATCTGAGTTCTAATGGTTTGTTGTATTGCTAGAATATAACAAAGATTGGGAATATAGTGCTATATTCTGTTATCTTCGTTATATTCTAGCAATACAACCATTAGGAACTCAGATCTAAGTTCTAATCGCAATGCTGAATAATACAGGTTATATTAATCGCATTGCGATTTACAATTACTAACACTGCAGCTTCAGAATGAATCTAAGATGGATGCTGTCCTTGCATTTAGATAGGAGGTGGGAGGGTCTGGGAGGAGGGTATGCTGATTGGCTGGAATGTGTCTGTATGCGAACAAGCTATGTTCGCCGGCGAATGGAGTTCGGGCCATCTCTATGTACCAATAAAGAAATGATAAGTCTGTAATATTATGTATTAAACTATGTGCATTTTTAATTAACCTAGTTCACGCTATTTTGCTTTATGTATTTTCATTATGTTATAACAATTTCTTATGGCACCTTATACATGCATATGGCATTATAAAAATATGTGAACCAATAATTGTTTTATCTATTTTCAACATAAAACGTGCTAAAAACAGTGTGAAACCTCCTTGATTCTCTTCTATTACAAAGCTAGGTGTCTGCCATCCAGCCACCACTAGGGAAGCTCAATGAATAGGAATTACTACAACTACCTTGGAAGCTGTAATAGCAAGTAGTTCTCTAGTAGTGGATGTGTGATTATGCAGAGTTTTAACATGGCGAATAGAAGATAAAGTTCCCGGCCCACGTAGCACTCACGATATTTGCCTCTATTGCAGGTATAAATATACAACACACTAGTGGCAAGTGTACAATACTGAGTATTTGAACTTTACCACCTCCATCACAAAAACTGTAGCAGTGTGGTGTACAGTCTGATCTCGTCTGAGGCCCCCATCCCCACTACGGCCCTTAGTCTGCACCAATTCTCTTCTGAATTGATCAAGCCTAGACTGCCACCTTGTTTTTATTTTACTCACTGTGAATATAGAAAAGAAATATAACACAAATGATAAAACACACACCACCCTCTTAGATGTGAAAGTTTTAGAAGATTAAAACAAGATGATGCAATAAATGTGAATAGGAGATTATATAGCACTGTGGGTACATATCTAAATAAGATATAATAATAAAAATGGCCTTTACATAGTTTACTCATCAAACTGTCATTTCTAACACAAGGGAATGCACTTAGTAGATGGGGACAAACTGAGTGCAAACAATTCGTAAGAACATGGCTCATAACTGGAGATGAGCGAATCTTCCAAGACTCGGTTTGTTTCGGATTCGAAGAATTTTTCAAAAAGTTTGGTTCAGGTCCGAATCTATTTGTTCCGAGCCAAAGTTGCTCCAGCTGCCCTGGAAATAAAACACAGATTTTATATAAAAGTTCCTATCTCATTTTGTAAAATGTTTTACAAATTTTTCATTTACCCTTGCTCTTCTCCCGGTCTGATACAGCGCCAGGTGTAACTGTATCTACTTTTATTGCTGCTGCTGCAAACTGCGGTTGTTGCTTGGCCGCAACTGATTGCCAATTACCTGCTGCCTGGTGGTGACAGAATACTATGGATTGCGTATGCGATGGGCACCTGCTTACAAGATTCATCCGAACTGAACCAGAAAAGATTCGGGTTCAATTTGGTGCCTATGAAAAAAATAAATAAATAAATAAATAAATAAATAAATAAATCGGAGATTCGAACTAATCTGCGAATAGATTTGCTTATCTCTACTCATAACATATAGGAGATGATGCAATACCTAGACACAAATGGTATACAGGTTCTAACTATGCTTGCAAAAGTTTAGGCCTATGGCTAAAGTATATAGTTCCTGTTAACACCATTCATGAGCTAGATGTGCAAATGAAATGCTGATAACATCTATACATTTTTCATTTATGCTAATGAGGGTCCAAGGTGCCCAGAGGGGCGTTTTTGTCCAGCTCAGAAGCCCAATTTTGAATTTTCAAGCACGCCTACAGAGCCAGAAATCGCCTCCCAGATGCCTTTGTGTGCAAAGATAGTCAAACGCTGTACTAAGCTATCTCGATCATTCCCATAGACTTATGTGGAGCGTCTACATGCAAGAGTGATCGCCTCTCCATTCTGACAAGGGGCACAGGACATTGTGGTATTTGCTGTTTCTGGGGAGGTATGTGTGCTGCACTGTGATATTCGGTGGGGCTGCGGTGGGTGTTTGCTGCAGGTTGACATCTGGTACCTCTGTTGAGGTATTTTGCTGAGTACTGTGGTATTTGTTTCACATGCAAAGTAGAAATCAGGATAACTCTTTGGGGGCCAGTATCCCAAAGTACCCTAAGGATACATTCAGAAAATAATCTAAATTGGTAAACCAAAAAGCCAAATTGAGAAATAAGTTCAGAAGTAATTCCGAATTCTGTTAGGCAGTTAAGTTCAGTGACTGTATTGTAAATTTGTGAATCTTCTGTCCATTTGTAGACCTTGGTCACGGAGCCATTAAAAGGTAAAATCAGGACATTAGTAAAGCAAAAATTAGAGTAATATACCCTCCAAAGCAAATTGTGAAATTGTAACGGGCGCCTCCCCTAGGGCCCTCTATATAACATGTCCCAGGTGTAGGAATGCCGAGTGGTACAGTAGCGACCTAAAATGTCTCCTCTATGGTTTCATGGTGCTCCTTCCTGGTTACGGCTGGACCCCAGGCTTTAGCTGCGGCTAACAAAAAGGGGAACAATTGAGGTATTTTAAAGAAAGATTGAGTCCAGACCTTGTACAGTATGTAGTTGAACAGCAGCTTTACTTGAATAAAATTTCATCAGAAACAGTCTAAAATCTTTTTCTTGGTCCCAGCAGGCTATAGCATGAAACTGGCAGGCAAACTCCACTCTGCATATCTGTTTCTCACTGACCCTGCTGTAACTGACAGGCTTAAGTAGAATCTTGCTTTCTTCTTTATGCTGCACTTTCTCTCTGTAGTTTGACTCTAGGTGATGCCAGGGAACGTTCCTCCTGGCACTTGAGACTTCAAGCTTTGGCCTCCAGCTTAAGGTGATCTGGCTGGTGTGGGCATGTCCTTCCAGCAGAGACATGCCCCTGCACACCTCTCCCTAGCAGGGGGTAAGCCAGACTGACTAAAACTTGTCCCCACTCCTTCCCGCAGGAAGTGGGACTAGCCCACTTCTCCACAGAGGAGGTTAGATGGAATAGAAGGTTCCATTCTATCTACATACAGCTCTGCCGTGTTTGTTGCCAGTTGCTGCTACATGGCTTTCTCTCTCCACTACAAATGAGCTGCTTGGTTATCCAAGCATACACCAGATCCTTCTGCTTTTCTCCTACATGGTGTAGCTGGCCTTTGGTGCTCCCTATACCTATGGATTTTTGAACATTAGCTAATGTCCCCATATATTTTATATACTGAAACAGTAGTTGGCAGTGCCTGGGTATAAAATGTCCATCTGCTCGAGTGTTCATTGGATTTGTTCCAATGAGTGACAGTCTATGCCCTTATTTTCTGTACATAGGGAAATAGCTAGTCACACCATGTACCCCACCAGTACACTTCTATTTTTAACCTCCTAAATACAAAACAGCTAAACTGGTAGGAGATGGAGTCTATAAGACTGACAGAGCCAGTCGATAAACAATATTGGTAGTCTTATTGCCAAGTGCATAGACAAAGATTTTGTCTTATCCAACTCTAGAGCAGGCAACATACAATTGTCCTTGCGAAGCATGCAGGGGCACATTTACTAAGACTGGACTTAGTTTCTCCCTTGTGCTGTCTTAAGATTCCTCTAATTTACGTCGAAGGTGTACATCTCATCTTAAGGCGCATCTATGGCAATCCTTGTACCTGACAAAAAAATACTCCAGCCCCTGCCTGACGTAGCTGCCAAAAAATAAGTAAATTTGCTGGGGCTAAAGTCCGATGGAGACATTATAACTGTGGCTAGAGATAGCACCCTCCTGTCAACTCATACCGCAGGAGACACCCTATTAACTATGTGCCAAATTTTGCCGAACAGACAAACAGACATTCACTTTTATAGTATAGATGACTTCTACCATTAACCGTATTAGTATTATTTATATTACGTATATTAGCTCCATATCAGACGTTCCATTCTGCAGCATTAACAACATATACATACCAAGTATTATGCATCACAGTTAATAAGTAAAGACACACTCTGATTGGATTAAAAATGCCCACTATTTTTATTGAGGGTTACACAATAATTTATTGTAACTACTGTAGGTAGAGATAGACAAGGACAGTGAGCCCTAAGACTAGTACCCATCCCACTTTCCCTACCGACTTGCAATACAAGCGCTAGATAGCTAGACTGCAACTGGTCGATGGTCCCTATGCCATATAAGTGCAGAGATCTAACTACAAACAAAGACAGATAAACACAATATAGAGTAATATATATATATATATATATATATATATTTTTTTTTTTTTTTATATACAGTATATATATATATCAAAACCAGTTGGGCTATGCCATACCAAATGAGAGACAAAGAGTGGTTAAAACACAAGCTCGAGATCAGTACCAGACGGTCTACACAATACCAAAGGGAGACAGAGTAGTCAGAATACAAGTATGAGCAATCCAAATAAGCACAGGAGAAATACCTAGGAACACAGCTAGTGAGTCAAAGACTATCACTGGCAGTACATGGCCGGGAAGGGATTAAATAGCGCTCCGAGTCCCTGGATCAGAAACTAATTCTGCGCTCCATTAGTCAGAAACACTAGCACATAGGAATAGAGCAGCTGACCAATCAGCCCACTGCTAGTCTCCCCATGCACATGCCCACTGCATGGAGAAACGGAGCATTGCATCCTGTTGCTAAGGATGCTGTTGCGTATCCAGGGGAGTGGATCAGCAGGGCTTCCTTTCCGCCACGGCCGTGCCAAGGCTGAGGATCGTGCTGCTGGAGCCCAGACAAGTAAGTCTCAAATATCAAAATATAATAACCAGCAACAATCAATTTAGCTGAAACCACATCGCCCCACAGTGAGACTGGAGACTAAACCTCAATCAGCCAAACCTCAATGGGACAAGGCCCTCTTGAAAGCATTGCAGCCATTTCTCAACCATATTTTGTAATCCTAAATTGAAAATGTCTAAACCAATATCTGATAAGTGCAAGTTAGAAAATCTGTATAGGCCAACATCGAAACCCTCCAAATCCACATGTCTATAGGGAAACCATCTAGACATGGAAAAATGTTTGCATGGCTCTATTCACTCCTTTTCCTAAGACCTCTTGCACACGAACGTTTTTTTTTTCAGTTTTGCATTCCGTATGCGGAACCATTAATTTCAATGGATCCGCAAAAAAACAGAAGGTACTCCGTATGCCTTCCATTTCCGTAGATTTCTGTTCAGCTCACAGATAGAACATGTCTCTATTATTGTCCGCATAACGGACAAGGATAGTACTGTTCTATCAGGGCGCCATCCGTATTTTTGTGGATCTGCTTTATGGACCGCAAAATGCTGAGAAAGCCATACGGTCGTGTGCAAGAGGCCTAATTATAAGTCCACGAACGTGCTCTCTTTACTAGACCACTAAAAGTGTGACATTATTTCAGAGAACACTAACAAAGAATTAGGAAAAAGACGCTTCAATCAGGCAAAATCTCGCCTCATCTCCCATAACAGTTCCAAAGTCTTAATCTTCCAGATGTCATTGCACCAACATGTCCTAAATTCACGTAACATTCTTCTCCATTGCAGCTCTCTAAAACCATACCATAAAATGCAAACGTTTTGTGAATCAAAGAGATTTGCCAAGTTACTCCTTCTACCAACTGTCTTATGGTCCTAATAAATAAATGCCTGACCCATAATCCAGATTATTAATTTAGAACCGAAAAATAAGACTACATCAACAAATGATGCCTGACATAGGGGGATTTATCATTAGGAGAATATTTGAAGTCAGTTTTGCTTGAGTCTGTGTTGAGCACTTTGTGCCACATTTATCAATTGTCACAGGTTGTTTGATAAAGTTGGCTTTGTCCTTAACCCTTGGCTACAGAGGTTTTTTCCGTTTTGCATTTTCATTTTTCTTCCCTATTTTCCATGAGCCATAACTTTTTATATTTCCGGTCACATAGCTGTATGAGGCTTATTTTTATGCGGGACAAGTTGTACTCTTCTAATTCCACCATTAATTATGGCATGAAACATAGTGGGAAGCGGGAAAAAATTCCAAAATGGGGTGAAATGGAAAAAAACGAATTCCTGTACAGTTTTACAGATTTTGTTTCCACAGCTTTTGCTTCCCTGCAAAACTGACCCATGCCCTTCTTTCTGGGTCAGTACGATTAAAACGATACCTCATATTTATAGATTTTTAATGTCTAATATGTAAAAAAAGTTAAACCTTTAATAACATTTTTTTTTACATCACCATATTCTGACCACCATAACTTTTTTACTTTTGTCTGCTAAGCTGTTTAGGGGCTTATTTTTGAAGAACAATGTATTCTTATTATTGATGCCATTTTTGAGTGTGCTTGACTTTTGATCACGTTTGATTAGATTTTTTTGGGTAAGAGAAGCAATGAAAAATAGCAACATCAGCCATTTTGACCCTTTTTCCATTACGCCATTCGCCGCATTAGAATTTTTTCTTTTTTAAATAGTATGGGTCACGTTGATACCCATGATATTTATATTTATTAAGTTATTTA
>JAKVIS010006236.1:0-10682 GCA_033119425.1 Bufotes viridis
ACTGACAAAAGCTAAAGCCTTTTCTGTTTCTTGCTTTGTTTGGCCGCTGAAATGCGGGTGCAGTTCAGCTTAGCTTCTGCAACTCACCACCTCTCATGAGATACCACTACCTTTTATGCATTTTTGGAGTTGGCAGAATGAGAATGCACCAGCCTGTCCAATCAAAGTTCTGTGCTAGCACTAAATGAACTTAGCACCTCTGTAACTGAGCTACATGTGCAGAAATCCAAAAGCAGATTCCAACCCAGTATTTTAATGCAGCTATAGTGAAAGTGCTCATAAACTAGGTTTTCTCCTTGCTGACTTCTGTGGTTGCAATTGAACCCTTGCCAACATTTCTTATTCATTGAAATGACAGCTGTGTTTAACTGCAAATCAAAATGGCAGCCTCCAGAAAATCAATATGGCAGCCTCCATAAAAATTTCAATAGACGGAACACTGAGCGTGTCACAATGGAACCCTTCAGCATACATGGATGATGACATCACAATGGACCCTTGCTGTTTTCCTCCCTGGCAGCAGCCATGATGCTTCATTCTTCAGTCAGGTGTGGATCCATGCACCTCAACAGGTAAGGGCACCAATCAACAGGTAAAGGCACGTTTTTGTGTGTGTCAAACGATGGTGTCAGATTATGGAAGATTTGTTTGAGGGAACAAGTGGCGCTTCTGTGCAGATTGGAATACTGTCCAGCGTCTATTAGCAAGCTCTCCAGAACTCAAAGCCTTCTTAACTGTTCCTGATGGTATGGAAAATGAACTCTTAGGAGTAACCCACCGTCACTCGCTTTCTCACCACAGGAATATACAGCTGCCACCGACAAAGCTAAGCCTTTTCTGTTTCTGCTCTTTTTGGCCGCTGAGAATGCAGGTGCAGTTCAGCTTAGCTTCTGCAACTCACCACCTCTCATGAGATACCATACCTTTTATGCATTTTTGGAGTTGGCAGAATGAGAATGCACCAGCCTGTCCAATCAAAGTTCTGTGCTAGCACTAAATGAACTTAGCACCTCTGTAACTGAGCTACATGCTGCAGAAATCCAAAGCAGATTCCAACCCAGTGTTTTAATGCAGCTATAGTGAAAAGTGCTCATAAACTAGGTTTTGTCCTTGCTGACTTCTGTTGTTGCAATCATATTCCTTGCCAACATTTCTTATTCATTGAAATGACAACTATGTTTTACTGCAAATCAAAATGGCTGCCTCCAGAAAATCAATATGGCAGCCTCCATAAAAATTTCAATAGACGGAACACTGAGCGTGTCACAATGGATGCCTTCAGCATACATGGATGATGACATCACAATGGACCCTTGCTGTTTTCCTCCCTGGCAGCAGCCATGATGCTTCATTCTTCAGTCAGGTGTGGATCCATGCACCTCAACAGGTAAGGGCACCAATCAACAGGTAAAGGCACGTTTTTTGTGTGTGTCAAACGATGGTGTCAGATTATGGAAGATTTGTTTGAGGGAACAAGTGGCGCTTCTGTGCAGATTGGAATACTGTCCAGCGTCTATTAGCAAGCCCAGAACACAAAAGCCTTCTTAACTGTTCCTGATGGTATGGAAAAATGAACTTTTAGAGTAACCCTCGTTACTCGCTTTCTCAACACAGGAATATACAGCGGCCACCGACAAAGCTAAGCCTTTTTCTGTTTCTTGCTTTTTGGCCGCTGAAATGCAGGTGCAGTTCAGCTTAGCTTCTGCAACTCACCACCTCTCATGAGATACCATACCTTTTATGCATTTTTGGAGTTGGCAGAATGAGAATGCACCAGCCTGTCCAATCAAAGTTCTGTGCTAGCACTAAATGAACTTAGCACCTCTGTAACTGAGCTACATGCTGCAGGAATCCAAAAGCAGATTCCAACCCAGTGTTTTAATGCAGCTATAGTGAAAAGTGCTCATAAACTAGGTTTTCTCCTTGCTGACTTCTGTGGTTGCAATTGAATCCCTTGCCAACATTTCTTATTCATTGAAATGACAGCTGTGTTTAACTGCAAATCAAAATGGCAGCCTCAGAAAATCAATATGGCAGCCTCCATAAAAATTTCAATAGACGGAACACTGAGCGTGTCACAATGGAACCCTTCAGCATACATGGATGATGACATCACAATGGACCCTTGCTGTTTTCCTCACTGGCAGCAGCCATGGTGCTTCATTCTTCAGTCAGGTGTGGATCCATGCACCTCAACAGGTAAGGGCACCAATCAACCTAGGTAAAGGCACGTTTTGTGTGTGTGAAACGATGGTGTCAGATTATGGAAGATTTGTTTGAGGGAACAAGTGGCGCTTCTGTGCAGATTGGAATACTGTCCAGCGTCTATTAGTAAGCCCAGAACACAAAAGCCTTCTTAACTGTTCCTGATGGTATGGAAAAATGAACTTTTAGAGTAACCCTCGTTACTCGCTTTCTCAACACAGGAATATACAGCGGCCACTGACAAAACTAAGCCTTTTCTGTTTCTTGCTTTTTGGCCGCTGAAATGCAGGTTCAGTTCAGCTTAGCTTCTGCAACTCACCACACCTCATGAGATACCATACCTTTTATGCATTTTTGGAGTTGGCAGAATGAGAATGCACCAGCCTGTCAATCAAAGTTCTGTGCTAGCACTAAATGAACTTAGCACCTCTGTAACTGAGCTACATGCTGCAGAAATCCAAAAGCAGATTCTAACCCAGTATTTTAATGCAGCTATAGTGAAAAGTGCTCATAAACTAGGCATTCTCCTTGCTGACTTCTGTTGTTGCAATCAAATTCCTTGCCAACATTTCTTATTCATTGAAATGACAGCTATGTTTTACTGCAAATCAAAATGGCTGCCTCCAGAAAATCAATATGGCAGCCTCCATAAAAATTTCAATAGACGGAACACTGAGCGTGTCACAATGGAACCCTTCAGCATACATGGATGATGACATCACAATGGACCCTTGCTGTTTTCCTCCCTGGCAGCAGCCATGATGCTTCATTCTTCAGTCAGGTGTGGATCCATGCACCTCAACAGGTAAGGGCACCAATCAACAGGTAAAGGCACGTTTTTGTGTGTGTCAAACGATGGTGTCAGATTATGGAAGATTTGTTTGAGGGAACAAGTGGCGCTTCTGTGCAGATTGGAATACTGTCCAGCGTCTATTAGTAAGCCCAGAACACAAAAAGCCTTCTTAACTGTTCCTGATGGTATGGAAAAATAAACTTTTAGAGTTACCCTTGTTACTCGCTTTCTCAACACAGGAATATACAGCGGCCACTGACAAAGCAAAGCCTTTTCTGTTTCTTGCTTTTTGGCCGCTGAAATGCAGGTGCAGTTCAGCTTAGCTTCTGCAACTCACCACCTCTCATGAGATACCATACCTTTTATGCATTTTTGGAGTTGGCAGAATGAGAATGCACCAGCCTGTCCAATCAAAGTTCTGTGCTAGCACTAAATGAACTTAGCACCTCTGTAACTGAGCTACATGCTGCAGGAATCCAAAAGCAGATTCCAACCCAGTGTTTTAATGCAGCTATAGTGAAAATTGCTCATAAACTAGGTTGTCTCCTTGCTGAATTCTGTGGTTGCAATTGAATCCCTTGCCAAAATTTCTTATTCATTGAAATGACAGCTGTGTTTAACTGCAAATCAAAATGACAGCCTCCAGAAAATCAATATGGCAGCCTCCAGAAAAATTTCAATAGACGGAACACTGAGCGTGTCACAATCGAACCCTTCAGCATACATGGATGATGACATCACAATTGACCCTTGCTGTTTTCCTCCCTGGCAGCAGCCATGATGCTTCATTCTTCAGTCAGGTGTGGATCCATGCACCTCAACAGGTAAGGGCACCAATCAACAGGTAAAGGCACGTTTTTGTGTGTGTCAAACGATGGTGTCAGATTATGGAAGATTTGTTTGAGGGAACAAGTGGTGCTTCTGTGCAGGTTGGAATACTGTCCAGCGTCTATTACTAAGCCCAGAACACAAAAGCCTTCTTAACTGTTCCTGATGGTATGGAAAAATGAACTTTTAGAGTAACCCTCGTTACTCGCTTTCTCAACACAGGAATATACAGCGGCCACTGACAAAGCTAAGCCTTTTCTGTTTCTTGCTTTTTGGCCGCTGAAATGCAGGTGCAGTTCAGCTTAGCTTCTGCAACTCACCACACTCTCATGAGATACCATACCTTTTATGCATTTTTGGAGTTGGCAGAATGAGAATGCACCAGCCTGTCCAATCAAAGTTCTGTGCTAGCACTAAATGAACTTAGCACCTCTGTAACTGAGCTATATGCTGCAGAAATCCAAAAGCAGATTCCAACCCAGTATTTTAATGCATCTATAGTGAAAAGTGCTCATAAACTAGGTTTTGTCCTTGCTGACTTCTGTTGTTGCAATCATATTCCTTGCCAACATTTCTTATTCATTGAAATGACAACTATGTTTTACTGCAAATCAAAATGGCTGCCTCCAGAAAATCAATATGGCAGCCTCCATAAAAATTTCAATAGACGGAACACTGAGCGTGTCACAATGGATGCCCTTCAGCATACATGGATGATGACATCACAATGGACCCTTGCTGTTTCCTCCCTGGCAGCAGCCATGATGCTTCATTCTTCAGTCAGGTGTGGATCCATGCACCTCAACAGGTAAGGGCACCAATCAACAGGTAAAGGCACGTTTTTGTGTGTGTCAAACGATGGTGTCAGATTATGGAAGATTTGTTTGAGGGAACAAGTGGCGCTTCTGTGCAGGTTGGAATACTGTCCAGCGTCTATTAGTAAGCCCAGAACACAAAAGCCTTCTTAACTGTTCCTGATGGTATGGAAAAATGAAATTTTAGAGTAACCCTCGTTACTCGCTTTCTCAACACAGGAATATACAGCGGCCACTGACAAAGCTAAGCCTTTTCTGTTTCTTGCTTTTTGGCCGCTGAAATGCAGGTGCAGTTCAGCTTAGCTTCTGCAACTCACCACCTCTCATGAGATACCATACCTTTTATGCATTTTTGGAGTTGGCAGAATGACAATGCACCAGCCTGTCCATTCAAAGTTCTGTGCTAGCAGTAAATGAACTTAGCACCTCTGTAACTGAGCTACATGCTGCGGGAATCCAAAAGCAGATTCCAACCCAGTATTTTAATGCAGCTATAGTGAAAAGTGCTCATAAACTAGGTTTTCTCCTTGCTGACTTCTGTGGTTGCAATTGAATCCCTTGCCATCATTTCTTACTCATTGAAATGACAGCTGTGTTTAACTGCAAATCAAAATGGCAGCCTCCAGAAAATCAATATGGCAGCCTCCATAAAAATTTCAATAGACGGAACACTGAGCGTGTCACAATGGAACCCTTCAGCATACATGGATGATGACATCACAATGGACCCTTGCTGTTTTCCTCCCTGGCAGCAGCCATGATGCTTCATTCTTCAGTCAGGTGTGGATCCATGCACCTCAACAGGTAAGGGCACCAATCAACAGGTAAAGGCACGTTTTTGTGTGTGTCAAACGATGGTGTCAGATTATGGAAGATTTGTTTGAGGGAACAAGTGGCGCTTCTGTGCAGATTGGAATACTGTCCAGCGTCTATTAGCAAGCCCAGAACACAAAAGCCTTCTTAACTGTTCCTGATGGTATGGAAAAATGAAATCTTAGAGTAACCCTCGTTACTCGCTTTCTCACCACAGGAATATAAAGCTGCCACCGACAAAGCTAAGCCTTTTCTGTTTCTTGCTTTTTGGCCGCTGAAATGCAGGTGCAGTTCAGCTTAGCTTCTGCAACTCACCACCTCTCATGAGATACCATACCTTTTATGCATTTTTGGAGTTGGCAGAATGAGAATGCACCAGCCTGTCCAATCAAAGTTCTGTGCTAGCACTAAATGAACTTAGCACCTCTGTAACTGAGCTACATGCTGCAGAAATCCAAAAGCAGATTCCAACCCAGTATTTTAATGCAGCTATAGTGAAAAGTGCTCATAAACTAGGTTTTCTCCTTGCTGACTTCTGTGGTTGCAATTGAATCCCTTGCCAACATTTCTTATTCATTGAAATGACAGCTGTGTTTAACTGCAAATCAAAATGGCAGCCTCCAGAAAATCAATATGGCAGCCTCCATAAAAATTTCAATAGACGGAACACTGAGCGTGTCACAATGGAACCCTTCAGCATACATGGATGATGACATCACAATGGACCCTTGCTGTTTTCCTCCCTGGCAGCAGCCATGATGCTTCATTCTTCAGTCAGGTGTGGATCCATGCACCTCAACAGGTAAGGGCACCAATCAACAGGTAAAGGCACGTTTTTGTGTGTGTCAAGCGATGGTGTCAGATTATGGAAGATTTGTTTGAGGGAACAAGTAGGCGCTTCTGTGCAGATTGGAATACTGTCCAGCGTCTATTAGCAAGCCCAGAACACAAAAGCCTTCTTAACTGTTCCTGATGGTATGGAAAAATGAACTTTTAGAGTAACCCTCGTTACTCGCTTTCTCAACACAGGAATATACAGCGGCCACTGACAAAGCTAAGCCTTTTCTGTTTCTTGCTTTTTGGCCGCTGAAATGCAGGTGCAGTTCAGCTTAGCTTCTGCAACTCACCACCTCTCATGAGATACCATACCTTTATGCATTTTTGGAGTTGGCAGAATGAGAATGCACCAGCCTGTCCAATCAAAGTTCTGTGCTAGCACTAAATGAACTTAGCACCTCTGTAACTGAGCTACATGCTGCAGAAATCCAAAAGCAGATTCCAACCCAGTGTTTTAATGCAGCTATAGTGAAAAGTGCTCATAAACTAGGTTTTGTCCTTGCTGACTTCTGTTGTTGCAATCATATTACTTGCCAACATTTCTTATTCATTGAAATGACAACTATGTTTTACTGCAAATCAAAATGGCAGCCTCCAGAAAATCAATATGGCAGCCTCCATAAAAATTTCAATAGACGGAACACTGAGCGTGTCACAATGGAACCCTTCAGCATACATGGATGATGACATCACAATGGACCCTTGGTGTTTTCCTCCCTGGCAGCAGCCATGATGCTTCATTCTTCAGTCAGGTGTGGATCCATGCACCTCAACAGGTAAGGGCACCAATCAACAGGTTAAGGCACGTATTTGTGTGTGTCAAACGATGGTGTCAGATTATGGAAGATTTGTTTGAGGGAACAAGTGCCGCTTCTGTGCAGATTGGAATATTGTCCAGCGTCTATTAGCATGCCCAGAACACAAAAGCCTTCTTAACTGTTCCTGATGGTATGGAAAAATGAACTTTTAGAGTTACCCTTGTTACTCGCTTTCTCAACACAGGAATATACAGCGGCCACCGACAAAGCAAAGCCTTTTCTGTTTCTTGCTTTTTGGCCGCTGAAATGCAGGTGCAGTTCAGCTTAGCTTCTGCAACTCACCACCTCTCATGAGATACCATACCTTTTATGCATTTTTGGAGTTGGCAGAATGAGAATGCACCAGCCTGTCCAATCAAAGTTCTGTGCTAGCACTAAATGAACTTAGCACCTCTGTAACTGAGCTACATGCTGCAGGAATCCAAAAGCAGATTCCAACCCAGTGTTTTAATGCAGCTATAGTGAAAAGTGCTCATAAACTAGGTTTTCTCCTTGATGACTTCTGTGGTTGCAATTGAATCCCTTGCCAACATTTCTTATTCATTGAAATGACAGCTGTGTTTAACTGCAAATCAAAATGGCAGCCTCCAGAAAATCAATATGGCAGCCTCCATAAAAATTTCAATAGACGGAACACTGAGCGTGTCACAATGGAACCCTTCAGCATACATGGATGATGACATCACAATGGACCCTTGGTGTTTTCCTCCCTGGCAGCAGCCATGATGCTTCATTCTTCAGTCAGGTGTGGATCCATGCACCTCAACAGGTAAGGGCACCAATCAACAGGTTAAGACACGTATTTGTGTGTGTCAAACGATGGTGTCAGATTATGGAAGATTTGTTTGAGGGAACAAGTGCCGCTTCTGTGCAGATTGGAATATTGTCCAGCGTCTATTAGCATGCCCAGAACACAAAAGCCTTCTTAACTGTTCCTGATGGTATGGAAAAATGAACTTTTAGAGTTACCCTTGTTACTCGCTTTCTCAACACAGGAATATACAGCGGCCACCGACAAAGCAAAGCCTTTTCTGTTTCTTGCTTTTTGGCCGCTGAAATGCAGGTGCAGTTCAGCTTAGCTTCTGCAACTCACCACCTCTCATGAGATACCATACCTTTTATGCATTTTGGAGTTGGCAGAATGAGAATGCACCAGCCTGTCCAATCAAAGTTCTGTGCTAGCACTAAATGAACTTAGCACCTCTGTAACTGAGCTACATGCTGCAGGAATCCAAAAGCAGATTCCAACCCAGTGTTTTAATGCAGCTATAGTGAAAAGTGCTCATAAACTAGGTTTTCTCCTTGATGACTTCTGTGGTTGCAATTGAATCCCTTGCCAACATTTCTTATTCATTGAAATGACAGCTGTGTTTAACTGCAAATCAAAATGGCAGCCTCCAGAAAATCAATATGGCAGCCTCCATAAAAATTTCAATAGACGGAACACTGAGCGTGTCACAATGGAACCCTTCAGCATACATGGATGATGACATCACAATGGACCCTTGCTGTTTTCCTCCCTGGCAGCAGCCATGATGCTTCATTCTTCAGTCAGGTGTGGATCCATGCACCTCAACAGGTAAGGGCACCAATCAACAGGTAAAGGCACGTTTTTGTGTGTGTAAAACGATGGTGTCAGATTATGGAAGATTTGTTTGAGGGAACAAGTGGCGCTTCTGTGCAGATTGGAATACTGTCCAGCGTCTATTAGTAAGCCCAGAACACAAAAGCCTTCTTAACTGTTCCTGATGGTATGGAAAAATGAACTTTTAGAGTAACCCTCGTTACTCGCTTTCTCAACACAGGAATATAGAGCGGCCACTTACAAAACTAAGTCTTTTCTGTTTCTTGCTTTTTGGCCGCTGAAATGCAGGTTCAGTTCAGCTTAGCTTCTGCAACTCACCACACCTCATGAGATACCATACCTTTTATGCATTTTTGGAGTTGGCAGAATGAGAATGCACCAGCCTGTCCAATCAAAGTTCTGTGCTAGCACTAAATGAACTTAGCACCTCTGTAACTGAGCTACATGCTGCAGAAATCCAAAAGCAGATTCTAACCCAGTATTTTAATGCAGCTATAGTGAAAAGTGCTCATAAACTAGGCATTCTCCTTGCTGACTTCTGTTGTTGCAATCAGATTCCTTGCCAACATTTCTTATTCATTGAAATGACAACTATGTTTTACTGCAAATCAAAATGGCTGCCTCCAGAAAATCAATATGGCAGCCTCCATAAAAATTTCAATAGACGGAACACTGAGCGTGTCACAATGGAACCCTTCAGCATACATGGATGATTACATCACAATGGACCCTTGCTGTTTTCCTCCCTGGCAGCAGCCATGATGCTTCATTCTTCAGTCAGTTGTGGATCCATGCACCTCAACAGGTAAGGGCACCAATCAACAGGTAAAGGCACGTTTTTGTGTGTGTCAAACGATGGTGTCAGATTATGGAAGATTTGTTTGAGGGAACAAGTGGCGCTTCTGTGCAGATTGGAATACTGTCCAGCGTCTATTAGTAAGCCCAGAACACAAAAGCCTTCTTAACTGTACCTGATGGTATGGAAAAATAAACTTTTAGAGTTACCCTTGTTACTCGCTTTCTCAACACAGGAATATACAGCGGCCAACGACAAAGCAAAGCCTTTTCTGTTTCTTGCTTGTTGGCCGCTGAAATGCAGGTGCAGTTCAGCTTAGCTTCTGCAACTCACCACCTCTCATGAGATACCATACCTTTTATGCATTTTTGGAGTTGGCAGAATGAGAATGCACCGGCCTGTCCAATCAAAGTTCTGTGCTAGCACTAAATGAACTTAGCACCTCTGTAACTGAGCTACATGCTGCAGGAATCCAAAAGCAGATTCCAACCCAGTGTTTTAATGCAGCTATAGTGAAAATTGATCATAAACTAGGTTGTCTCCTTGCTGACTTCTGTTGTTGCAATTGAATCCCTTGCCAAAATTTCTTATTCATTGAAATGACAGCTGTGTTTAACTGCAAATCAAAATGACAGCCTCCAGAAAATCAATATGGCAGCCTCCAGAAAAATTTTAATAGACGGAACACTGAGCGTGTCACAATGGAACCCTTCAGCATACATGGATGATGACATCACAATGGACCCTTGCTGTTTTCCTCCCTGGCAGCAGCCATGATGCTTCATTCTTCAGTCAGGTGTGGATCCATGCACCTCAACAGGTAAGGGCACCAATCAACAGGTAAAGGCACGTTTTTGTGTGTGTCAAGCGATGGTGTCAGATTATGGAAGATTTGTTTGAGGGAACAAGTGGTGCTTCTGTGCAGGTTGGAATACTGTCCAGCGTCTATTAGCAAGCCCAGAACACAAAAGCCTTCTTAACTGTTCCTGATGGTATGAAAAAATGAACCTTCAGAGTAACCCTCGTTACTCGCTTTCTCAACACAGGAATATACAGCGGCCACTGACAAAGCTAAGCCTTTTCTGTTTCTTGCTTTTTGGCCGCTGAAATGCAGGTGCAGTTCAGCTTAGCTTCTGCAACTCACCACACCTCATGAGATACCATACCTTTTATGCATTTTGGAGTTGGCAGA
>JAKVIS010006237.1:0-10724 GCA_033119425.1 Bufotes viridis
ACAAGTTAGTGGAAATTGATATTTTTTTTTTATATTTTTTTTTACAAAGTCTTATATTCCACTAACTTGTGACAAAAAATAAAATTTTACATGAACTCACTCAACAGAAAGTGAAAAATTTCATTTTTTTGCAAAAATTTCGGTCATTTTTGATTAATAGCAAAAAAGTAAAAATGTCAGCAGCAATGAAATACCACCAAATGAAAGCTCTATAAGTGAGAAGAAAAGGAGGTAAAATTCATTTGGGTGGTAAGTTGCATGACGGAGCAATAAACGGTGAAAGTAGTGTAGTGCAGAATTGTTAAAAGTGGCCTGGGCATTAAGGGTGTTTAAGCTAGGGGGGCTGAGGTGGTTAATCTAAGATGCAATTTGTAGACTGGTTTGAAAACGATCCGACACACGATCCGGCGGCGTTATTCCCATTATGCGCCTAGCATTTTCCTGGAAACTAAAGTCTTTGGGTTCCAAGGGGAGTATGGTTGCAAAGCTGAAACTTAAACTAATTGACGGAAGGGCACCACCAGGAGTGGAGTCTGCGGCTTAATTTGATTCCACATGGGAAACCTCACCAGGCCCGGACACTAAAAGTATTGGCAGATTGATAGCTCTTTCTCGATTCTGTGGGTGTTGTAGCATGGCCATTGTGAGCTGGTAGATCGAGACGATTTGTGTGGTCCATTCTGATAACCAATGAGATTCCTCTGTGCTAAGGAGTTACGTTACCCCTGGCTGACAGTGCAAGGACATAGTAGAGATATTATCAAAAACACTGGCCACGATAAAATATTATAAATATTTTTTGATTGCAGTAATGTTACATTGCAGAGTTAGCGCAGAGAATGGCGGTCAGCACCGGCTACAAAAAAAATTTATTGAAATTTTAACAATATTTTTTGGTTGCCATGTAAAAGATTGTAGGTGAGGGCCTGCAGGTGAGCTGACCCTCCCTAAAGAGGGACATGAGGAGATCTTGTTCACTGATTCCCAAACTCTTCAGCATCCACAGTCAGAAGAAGATGATGGTGGGGAATGGCAATTAGTGTTTGACAAGGTCAAATGAGTGAGGGTCTTGTTAGGTCAACACAAGTCAGAAGGATGACTAGAGTGAGGAAGTGGAAGAGGACATGGGGGACGATGACATCACTGACCCAACCTGGAAAGGCGTCAAGCCAAGCGAGGACTGCAGGACAGAGGGGGAGGGATCCATAGCACCGCAACAGGCTGGAAGAGGCTGTGGGGCGGCAAAAGGGAGAAGGTGGGCCACAACAAACAGGCCCACAACTGTTCCCCCTTGTGGAAATCTCTCTTGCCAAGGAGTAGGTGTTTCGCAGTCTAGCGCTTTTTTGAGGAAAGTGGGGACGATAAAAGAATTGGAATTTACTAACTGTAACTGTGCTATACCAAAATAAGATCTCATAAATAAACAAATAACCATAACATATCTTCCATCCTATTCATTAACTGTAACTCAAACCATAACAATAGAAACTCAAACCCGGGAACATAATGGGGGCAGACAGTACACTGGAGGCAAAAAGAGTAGGGGTTATGAACACTAGCAACCTCCGCACCACCGGCATGATCCGCCACATGGCATCAAAGAACCCTAACAGGTGGCCCGAACCCTTGGGTCCACAGTCAGTGTCTGTGGGTCACACCACTGCCTTCTCTTCCTCCCCTTTGTTACGTGCTGGCCAATTCTCTGTCCTAGACGCAGGCCTGGATGACTTCCGCCCTGCAGCTGGGCCTTCGCAAGCACCATCAGCTAGCACACCCACTTCTGTGTCCAAACACAGAGTACAGATGTCCTTACCCCAGGTACCCATAGTGTACTGTACTGTATTATACAGACACCAGAACCAAGTGGATCTGAGTAAAAAAAAAATGTTAAAAATGCTGTTATTGTGTTAAAGTAAAATACATTAAAAAAGTATACATATTAGGTATTGCCGCGTCTGTAAATACATGCTCTATAAAAATATCCCATGATCTAACGCCTCAGGTAAATACCGTAATAAAAAATAAAAAAAGAACAGTGTAAAATTTTTTTTTATATGAACCCCAAAATAGTGTCAATCAATCTGTCATCTTATCCCACAAAAAATTATACCCTACATAGGACAATAGCCCCAAAAAATTAAAAACAATGGCTCTCAGACTATGAAGACATTAAAACATGATTTTTTTTTTGTTTCAAAAATGATATTATTGTGTAAAACTTAAATAAATAAATAATAAAAAGTATACTTATTAGGTATCGCCATGTCGGTAACAACCTGCTCTATAAAAATAACACATGAACTAACTCCTCAGGTGAACACAGCAAAAAAAAATATATAAATATGTTGTCAAAAGCCATTTTTGTCACCTTACATCACAAAAAGTGTAATAGCAAGCGACCGTTATTTCATCCCTCAAAAAATGAGCCCCTACATAAGACTGTCGCCCCCCCCCCCCCAAAAAAAATAAATAAATAAATAAATAAATAATAATATGGCTTTCAGAATGGGGAGACACAAACAAATAATTTTTTTCACAAATGCTTTATTATGAAAAACTGAAACAAAAATTCCCAAAAAGTAGTTATATTTGGTATTGTCGCGTCCGTAGCAACCTGCTCCATAGAAATAGCACACAATCTAATCTGTCAGATCAACTATGTAAATAACAAAAAATAAAAACGGTCCCAAAACCGCAATTTTTTTCAAATTTTCCATTTTTATAAATTTTTCCACTAACAAAGCAAGGGTTAACAGCCAAACAAAACTCAATATTTATTGCCCTGATTCTGTAGTTTGCAGAAACACCCCATATGTGGTCGTAAACTACTGTACGGGCACACGGAAGGGCGTAGAAGGAAGGGAACGCCATATGGTTTTTGGAAGGCGGATTTTGCTGGACTGGTTTTTTGACACCATGTCCTATTTGAAGCCCCCCTGATGCACCCCTAGAGTAGAAACTCCAAAAAAGTGACCCCATCTAAGAAAGTACACCCCTCAAGGTATTCAAAACTGATTGTACAAACTTTGTTAACCCTTTAGGTGTTCCACATGAGTTATTGGCAAATGGAGGTGACATTTCAGAATTTCTATTTTTTGTTACCTTGCCTCAAAAAAAGTGTAATATAGAGGAACCAAAAATCATATTTACCCTAAAATAGTACCAACAAAACTGCCACCTTATCCCGTAGTTTCCAAAATGGAGTCACTTTTTTGGAGTCAGGGCAATAAATATTGAGTTTTGTTTGGCTGTTAACCCTTGCTTTGTTACTGGAAAATATTGATTAAAATGAAAAATGTGCCAAAAAATCGAAAATCAGAAATGTTATCTCTATTTGCCATTAACTCTTGTGGAACACCTGAATGGTTAACAAAGTTTGTAAAATCAGTTTTGAATACCTTGAGGGGTGTAGTTTCTAGAATGGGGTCATTTTTGGGTGGTTTCTATTATGTATGCCTTACAAACTGATTTCAAACCTGAACTGGTCCCTATAAAGTGGGTTTTTGAAAATTTCAGAAAATTTTCAAGTTTTCCTTCTAAACTTCTAAGCCTTGTAATGTCCCCAAAAAATAAAATGGCATTCCCAAAATGATCCATACATGAAGTAGACATATGGGGAATGTAAATTAACAACTTTTTTTGGCGGTATTACTATATATTATAAAAATAGAGAAATTGAAACTTGGAATATTGCAAATTTTCCCAAATTTTTGGTAAATTTGGTATTTTTTTTATAAATAAAAATACATTTTTTTGACTCCATTTTACCAGTGTCATGAAGTACAATATGTGACGAAAAAACTATCTCACAATGGCCAGGATAAGTAAAAGTGTTTTAAAGTTGTCACCACATAAAGTGACACTGGTCAGATTTTCAAAAAATGACCTGGTCCTTAAGGTGAAATAGGGCCGTGTCCTTAAGTGGTTAAGAACTCATAAATAACCAGTAACCAAAACATATTTTATAGCGTAGTCATAAACTCAAACTCAACCCATAACAATAACAACTCAAACACTGGAACATAACAGGGCCAGCCCTCAGGCAAGCATGGCCCTCACCGGGCAGAATGACAACTCTGCCCAGTAACCACAGCAAAACGTTGGGAAATTGTCCCTAATAATAGAATCTTAATGACTAGGCAGAAAAAACCTCTGCCCAGTGAAGAGGGGAACTTTTAAATGGGACAAATGCTGATATGGCAATGTGGATCCCTCCTTAACCCCTTAAGGACACAGGGCGTATGGGTACGCCCTAAGGCTGGGTTCGCACTTGAGCGTATTTGATACGCGCGTTTTGCGCGTGTTTTTGTCGCGCGTATTACATCGCGTTTTTGGATATAGGAAACGCGCGTCGTACGTGCGTTTGTGTGATTGACCACTGTGGCGTCAATGACAATACACGCGACAATACGCCCCAAAGAAGCTCCTGTACTTCTTTGGGCGTAGGGCGTTTAACAGCGTGTTCATACGCGCTGTAAAACGCTCAGGAGAGAACCATGCCCATAGGGAAACATGGGTTTTCGCCTGTTGAGCGTTTTACAGCGCGTAGGAACGCGCTGTAAAACGCTCAAGTCTGAACCCAGCCTAATGTCCGAGTCCTTAAGGACACAGGGCGTACCCATAAGCCCTGACAAAAATCGCGTGTAAAAAATAAAATCGGGCAAGGAACATGGTTCCTGCTGCGATTGTGCAGCAAGAACCATGTTCAAATGCCGAGGGGGATCCTGTGACCCCACCATATTTCTGACATTTCTGATCCCTGCGGTCTGTGACCGTGGGGATCAGAAAGCTAATTGTGCTTTTTTTAAATTTTTTACCCCCCCCCCCCTGCAGCCCTCTTACTGATTGGCCGACAGGTTGTGAAAGGGGGTTGCAGGCAGCTCTTTTGTGCGGTGGGAGGTGGTCAATAGTGATCCCCCGCCTGCCTTCTCTGTAACATCGTTGGTGGCATAGTGGTTATATAAGAATGTCAGCACATTGCTGACACTCTGATAGAAACGGCTGGCATCTGTGCTTGTTCAGATACCAGCCGTTTAACCCCTTCCATACCGCGGTCCGACAGGATGTGCCTTTGCAACCCCCCAACAGGATGGGATCGCAGAGGGAGGGAGCTCCGCTTCCTCCCCATCATCCGCTGCTCAGTTCTGGCAGTGGTTGATAGTTACCATGGCAGCAGGACGCTTTCAGAGGTGTCCTGCTCTCCATGGTACTGAAAGTCTGAATAGACTTCTGCTAAAGGCAGAAGTCTAATCAGACTTTGTAAATTAAAAAACACAGTACAGTACACTATATAGTGTACTGTACTGTATTATACAGACACCAGATCCACTGGATCTTCAAGAATCAAGTGGGTCTGGGTCAAAAAAAAATGTAAAAAAGTGAAAAAAAAATTAGAATAAAAAAACACATATCACTGAATAAAAATTAAAAAAAGAAAATACAATAAAACCGTAAAAGCCTGCTCCGTAAAAACCTGCTCTATAAAAATATCACATGACCTGACCCCTCAGGTGAACACCATAAAAAAACACAAAAAATTGTGTAAAAAAAGCCATTTTTTGTCACCTTACATTACAAAAAGTGTAATACCAAGCGATCAAAAAGGCATATGCCTTCCAAAATAGTATCAATCAAACCGCCATCTGATTCCGCAAAAAATGAGCCCCTAGATAGGACGATCACTCAAAAAAATTAAAAAATATGGCTCTCAGACTATGCAGACATTAAAACATTATTTTTTTCTAAAATGCTGTTATTGTGTTAAAGTAAAATAAAACGAATAAAAAGGACAGATATTAGGTATCACCGCATCCGTAAAAACCTACTATATAAAAATATCCCATGATCTAACCCCTCAAGTAAATACCATAAAAAAATTAAATAAAAACAGTGTAAAAAAAAATTGTCACCTCACATCACAAAAAGTGTAATAGCAAGCGATCATAGCAAGCAAGCGGTTTATATGAACCCCAAAATAGCGCCAATCAATCCGTCATCTCATCCCGCAAAAAATTATACCCTACATAGGACAATAGCCCAAAAAAATAACAAAAATATGGCTCTCAGACTACGCAGACATTAAAACATGATTTTTTTTTTGTTTCAAAAATGATATTATTGTGTTAAACTTAAATAAATAAATAAAAGTATACATATTAGGTATTACCGCGTTCGTAACAACCTCCTCTATAAAACTAACAGGTGACCTAACCACTCAGGGGAACACAGTAAAAAATATATATATAAATACGGTGTCAAAAGCCATTTTTGTCACCTTACATCACAAAAAGTGTAATAGCAAGCGACCAAAATGTCATATGCACCCCAATATAGTGCTAATCAAACCGCCATCTTATCCCACAAAAAATGAGCCCCTACATAAGACTGTCGCCAAAAACAAAAAAAAACATGGCTTTCAGAATGGGGAGACACTAAAAAATAATTTTTTTCACAAATGCTTTATTATGAAAAACTGAAACAAAAATTCCCAAAAAGTAGTCATATTTGGTATTGTCGTGTCTGTAACAACCTGCTCTATAGAAATAGCACACGATCTAACCTGTCAGATCAACTATGTAAATAAAAAAAAATAAAAACGGTCCCAAAACAGCTATTTTTTTTCAAATTTTCCATTTTAATCCATTTTTCCAGTAACAAAGCAAGGGTTAACAGCCAAACAAAACTCAATATTTATTGCCCTGATTCTGTAGTTTGCAGAAACACCCCATATGTGGTCATAAACTACTGTACAGGGCACACGGAAGGGCGTAGAAGGAAGGGAACGCCATATGGTTTTTGGAAGGCAGATTTTACTGGACTGGTTTTTTGACACCATGTCCCATTTGAAGCCCCCCTGATGCAACCCTAGAGTAGAAACTCCATAAAAGTGAGTCAGGGCAATAAATATTGAGTTTTGTTTGGCTGTTAACCCTTGCTTTGTTACTGGAAAAATGGATTAAAATGGAAAATTTGAAAAAAAATTGCTGTTTTGGGACCGTTTTTATTTTTTGTTATGTACATTTGCCAAAAAATTTAAAATCTGAAATTTTATCTCCATTTGCCATTAACTCTTGTGGAACACCTAAAGGGTTAACAAAGTTTGTAAAATCAGTTTTGAATACCTTGAGGGGTGTAGTTTCTAGAATGGGGTCATTTTTGGGTGGTTTCCATTATGTAAGCCTTACAAACTGATTTCAAACCTGAACTGGTCCCTAAAAAGTGGGCTTTTGAAAATTTCTGAAAATTTTTAAGATTTGCTTCTAAACTTCTAAGTCTTATAACGTCCCTAAAAAATAAAATGGCATTCCCAAAATGATCCATACATGAACTAGACATATGGGGAATGTAAATTAATAACATTTTTTGGGCGGTATTACTATGTATTATAGAAATAGAGAAATTGAAATTTGCTAATTTATAAATAAAAATACATTTTTTAACTCTATTTTACCAGTGTCATGAAGTACAATATGTGACAAAAAATCTATCTCAGAATAGCCAGGATAAGTAAAAGTGTTTTAAAGTTATCACCACAGAGTGACACTGGTCAGATTTTCAAAAAATGGCCTGGTCCTTAAGGTGAAATAGGGCCGTGTCCTTAAGGGTTAATGTCCGGGATCCAGCCATACCATGCCTAGCCCACGTGTTCTCAACTTTCTCCAAACCTACCCCAATTTGACTAAACTACTGGTGAAGGTACGCCTTGTGTTTGTCCATGTCATCTACAGCTGCCGACGGTCTGGCAACGCTGCTGCAACTCTTGTATTTGCCAGCTAACCTACTGTTGTGCGACATGAGCACGTGCTGGAATTACACATTACACATGTTGGCCATACTTTGTGAGCAGCAGCAGGCAGTAGTGGAATACCAGCTGCAATATGGTCTAGTATGTCTGATCTCTGTGAGGTTTTACGCAACTTTGAAGGAAAAACACAGATGGTTAGTGGCGATGCCGCTATTATCAGCCTAACCATCCCAGTTCTGTGTCTACTAAAACTCTGGCTGTTAACAATGAAAGCCGATGCTTTACACATGGAAGAGGAACTAGAGG
Organism: Bufotes viridis; assembly: GCA_033119425.1. Lineage (NCBI taxonomy): Eukaryota > Metazoa > Chordata > Amphibia > Anura > Bufonidae > Bufotes > Bufotes viridis. Next base: position 8,051 of record JAKVIS010006237.1, read on the forward strand.
GAAGACATTACACAGGGTGATAGCCAGACCACCCTCAGTTTGTCTTGTCAGTGTGAATTGTATGATGATGAGGAGGAGCAAGAGACGTAGGGTAGTAAAACAAGCAGGTTTATTACATCTGTTCAGCATAGATGGGCAGGAGAGGAGGAAGAGGATAAGGAGATTGAGAGTCATCCTCCTGATGAGGACAGCAAAGTCTTGTCTGTTGGGACTCTGACATACATTGCTGACTTTATGTTATGCTGCCTTTCCTGTGACCCTCGCATTCTTTGCATTTTGCACAACAGCGATTACTGGTTGTTCAGTTCACCCTTCTTGACTCCCGCTACAAAGAGAACTTCTCATCTCTAATTCCTATAGTGGAGGGGACTAGCAAAATGGTGCAATACCAGAAGGTCTTTCTTTAAATTTGTCAATAAATTTCCATCTGACAACGCTGGCGTCAGAGTATGTATTTCCTTGGGCTACCCAGGAGGGTAGATGAGGGGAACACACACCAGTTCCAACAGAGGCAGTATAACACTCTCCAAGGCCTGGGAGAGTTTATTGACACCCTGCCAGCACTCTTACCTTGATGCCAGCAACCCTCACCTTGTCACAAGGATGAAAAAAAATTTGGAAGACGGTGAAGGAGTACATAGCAGACCGTGCCAGCATCCTCAGTGATCCTTCTGTGCCTTACAACTACTGGGTGTCTAAACAGGACACGTGGCACGAACTGGCACTCTACAGCTATAGCTAAATGAAAAGGAACATGGAAGATATACTATATTGGACTGTAGTATTCAGTAAATGACCATGTGGGCACTTTGCGATAAATAAGTGGGTTTTGGGTTGCAGTTTTGGCACTCAGTCTCTAAAAGGTTCGCCATCGACATCACTGTTTTAGAGTGTTAGCGCACCTGTAGGCCCTCAGCTACATTCTTTTACTCAGTTTCATTGCACCCAGGGCCACGGCCTCTGCGTGCACCATCAGCATTACGGCCACTTGCATGTCCCTTACTGGCCGCATTCTTAATATTAAATGTTATATAAGCTTAAAAGTATGTCACACGTACAGTAACGTAGGATTTGTAAGTGTATGCGCCTATAAACTAAAATAGGTATTTGGGATGCGCACACTTTACACGGAAGCTGTAGCCCTGATAATCTCTCAGAGTAGAATACACCGTCTTCGGATATAGTGATATGTATGAAATGCACACACACTAGATGTTGCACAAATAATGTACATTTCCCCAAAATACACTGGTTTCACCTGTGGTACAGTATTTGACATAGAGAGGCACACGCTGTGGACACTAAATGTTGCACAAATAATGTACATTTTCCCAAAATACACTGGTTTCAACAGTTATACAGTATTTGACACAGAGAGGCACACGCTGTGGACACTAAATGTTGCACAAATATTGTACATTTCCCCAAAATACACTGTTTTCACCTGCGGTACAGTATTTGAAACAGAGAGGCAAACGCTGTGGACACTAAATGTTGCACAAATAATGTACATTTTCCCAAAATACACTGGTTTCACCTGTGGTACAGTATTTGACACAGAGAGGCACACGCTGTGGACACTAAATGTTGCACAAATAATGTACATTTCCCTAAAATACACTGTTTTCAACAGTTATACAGTATTTGACACAGAGAGGAACACGCTGTGGACACTAGATGTTGCACAAATAATGTACATTTCCTCAAAATACACTGGTTTCACCTGTGGTACAGTATTTGACATAGAGAGGCACACGCTGTGGACACTAAATGTTGCACAAATAATGTACATTTTCCCAAAATACACTGGTTTCAATAGTTATACAGTATTTGACACAGAGAGGAACACGCTGTGGACACTAAATGTTGCACAAATATTGTACATTTCCCCAAAATACACTGTTTTCAACAGCTATACAGTATTCGACACAGAGAGGCACATGCTGTAGACACTAAATGTTGCACAAATAATGTACATTTCCCCAAAATACACTGTTTTCAACAGCTATACAGTATTCGACACAGAGAGGCAGACGCTGTGGACACTAAATGTTGCACAAATAATGTACATTTCCCCAAAATACACTAGTTTCACCTGTGGTACAGCATTTGACACAGAGAGGCACACGCTGTGGACACTATAAATGTTGCACAAATAATGTACACTTCCCCAAAATACACTGTTTTCAACAGTTATACAGTATTTGACACCGAGAGGCACACGCTGTGGACACTAGATTAGGCCCAGATTATTTAGATTTGCGCATCAGATACTTTTTTCGGACCACCCCAGAGTGGTGTTACCACTCCTGCTACTATCTCTAATAGGCTAACACAATGTCATCTTATGTATTTTTGTCCAGGTCCTCCACAATGTGCAGTCCTAAACTTGTTATGCAACTGTTCATAGGTAATGTACTTGGTTCACCAGCAGGTTGCAGCAAACATGGCAGTGCTATAGTTAGAGAGAATGGAACTTACTAATTCATTCTAACCCCCTGTGGAAAGACTTGGGCTAGCTAGACTTCCTGAAGGAAGGGTGGGGACCAGTTAGTCTAGTATACCCCCAGCAAGGGAAACAAAGTGCAGGGGAATGTCTCTGCTGGACATGCTCATGCCAGCCAGATCACCCTAAGCTCTGCTGGCCATGGAGGCAGAAGCTTGAAGTGCCAGA
>JAKVIS010006238.1:0-10706 GCA_033119425.1 Bufotes viridis
AAAAGAGACACACTTTTTGCTGTTAAAAAGGGCCCACAGGCAGTGGCGTAGCAATAGGGTGTCGCAGCGGTCGCAATTGCGACCGGGCCCTGAAGTCAGAGGGCCATGGGGCCCCCCAGGAGAGACATTATAAAGCGGGCCACTTAAGTCCCCGGCCCGGGCCCTCCTATATTTTGGGTTGCTGACTTGCTGTACTTACATGTCAGCGCAGGACCTGTGACCTCCAGCGGCAGGTCTCGCGGGAGGTTGCAGGTCCTGCGCTGCTGTGACATGTGTCTGCAGCACTCGCCAACCAGGAATGAGAAGCGGCCATCTGCCCGCCGCTACCCCAGGTATGGGAAGCCCACCCGCTGGCCCCGCGACAGCTCTCAAGTGAGAGAGCCAACAAGTTCGTTTTTTTTTTTTAAATAGCGGTGTCATTCTTCGTATTGAGGGGACATGAATTATAATCAATTACGCCGGCAGGCAGTGTGTCTAATTCAGATTGGCCCGTACCTGGCCATATGAGGGCAGCCAGGGGCAGCAAATAATGAGGGGCCTGGGGCAAATAAAAATAAGAAATACTCTGTGGGCAAAAATGAAATGTATAGAGGGAGTGGGCGGGGCAAAATGAAATATAGTGAGAGTCTCACTATATTTCATTTTACCCTGCTTCCTCTATACATTTCATTTGCCCCCACTTCCTCTATATATTTTAAATTTTTGCCCACAGAGTATTTCATTTGCCCTTATTTGCTGCCCTGGCTGCCCTCATATGGTGGGGCGCCCTTCTTTCTGAATTCAGACACACTGCCGCACGGCACCACTGATCATCATCCCCCCATCCTTTGTATGAAGCCAGTGTGTGCCATACATTTAAAAAAATAATAATAAATTATAATATATATTATATATATTATAATTTATTATCATTATTGTTTTTAAATGTATGGCACACACTGGCTTCTACAAAGATGAGGTGAATGATGCCTCTGCTGCTACCTCCACCCCCTCTGTATGAAGCCATACATAAAAAAAAAAAAAACCTAGTCACTAATATATATATATATATATATATATATATATTAGTGACTTTTTTTATGTATGGCTTCATACAGAGGGAGGTGGAGGTAGTAGCGGCAGAGGCTTGTCGGGGCTCGTGTGGGGGCCCAATTTTCAAAGTTTGCCCTGGGGCCCATAGAACTTTAGCTACGCCCCTGCCCACAGGCCAAGGATATTAAGTACTCCTTTCTGTAGACAGCTAAATTCCGGATTATATGTAATAGAACAACTTATTTTTTCGATACTCTGGTTCTTGCTACTGACTGGCTGGACCGGAATAATCTCTAAGCAGTGGCGTGTTACTTTTGTGCTATTTTCCTGCTAATGTATTTGGTGGGGCAGGATTAGGACAGGGGGGGGGATGGTCTAGGTAAAGAGGTCTGATTTTTGTTAATGGTGGATCAACCCGTTGAGGGTTGGGATTTTTTGGGTGAGTTGCGATGCGTCTCTTAGAACGTATGAGCGGTGGGGGGGGGGGGGATTTAAGGGGGACTGGATGTGATTAGCTGATTATATGCCTGTGAGAATTTTAACCGGGAATGTTCGGGGACTTGGCGATAAATTAAAAAGACAGGCTGTGTTTGATTTAGTTCAGAGACACCTACCTGCTATAGTCTGTTAGGATGGGATTTGGACCGAGATTTGTAACTATGGTTAGGCTGTTGTATAATTCCCCAAGTGCGAGATTGAATTTTAATGGTAGTCTTACCCCTTGCACTTAGTGTAAGGCAAGATACAAGTATTGAGGGTTTTGGATTATTGGGTCCAGGCGATCAGATTTCTTTATACGGGGATGATGTATTATTTTATATAAATCATACTAACATAAATCTACCAAGAGTTATTCACATAGTTAATTCCTTTGGGGAAGTCTCTGGTCTAGATGTTAACTGGTCAAAAACTACCCTTATGTTATTGGATCACTTTGAGTATCTGAGTGAGGGGTCTTTGACCATGTTAAAGGTTGTTGATTTAGTTGAATATCTTGGTATGATGATATTGCCTAGGATTGAGGATTACATCCTGTACCACGGGCCACACAAGAGAGGCAGCGGGAGATTAGAGAGGTTAACAAGTGGCTCAAGAACTGGTGTAGGAAGCAGGGTTTTGGGTTCATGGAGAACTGGGCCGACTTTGCTATCGGCTACAGGCTCTATCGTAGGGACGGGCTGCACCTCAATGGGGAAGGGGCAGCCGTGTTGGGGAGAAAGATGGCTAGAAGGTTGGAGGAGTGTTTAAACTAGGGACTGGGGGAGAGAAATTACATTATAGGAGGGAAGATAGTGCAGATAGAGACCGGGGAGCAAGGTAGTGGGACTGGGGGAGAAATGGAAGGAGGGACTAGAAAAGTTCAGAAGGAAAGGTGTAGGGCAAAAATATGCATAAACCTCTCAAATGTATGTATACTAATGCCAGAAGCCTGACTAATAAAACTGGGGAACTGGAATTAGTGATGTGTGAGGAGGATTATGACATAGTGGGAATAACTGAGACATGGCTGGATGATAGCTATGACTGGGCAGTTAATGTACAAGGTTACAATCTGTTCAGAAAGGATCGTCAAAACCGGAGAGGGGAGGGGTCTGCCTTTACATAAAGTCCTGTCTAAAGCCCACACTCCGGGAAGACATCTGTGAGGACACGAAAATGTGGAGTCATTGTGGGTGGAGATAAATGGAGCCAAAAACAATAATAAATTACTAATAGGAGTTTACTATAAACCACCTAATATACCAGAGTCCGTAGAAAATCTATTACTAAACGAGATAAACAAGGCGGCAAACAATAATCAGGTGGTTATTATGGGGGACTTCAACTACCCAGATATAGACTGGGAAACTGAAACCTGTACATCCCATAAAGGAAACAGGTTCTTGGCAATAGCCAAAGACAATTACCTTTCCCAAATGGTTCAGGACCCGACTAGAGGGACGGCCATACTGGACTTAGTATTAACCAATAGACCTGATAGAACAACAGACGTGCAGGTCGGGGGACACCTGGGAAATAGTGACCATAAAGTAATAACCTTCCAATTATCCTTCAAACGAGAGTTTCTACAAGGAGGAACAAGAATACCGGACTTCAAAAAAGCAAAATTTAGCCAACTAAGAGAGGCCATAGGCCCAATTAACTGGGACATAGTCCTCAAAAATAAAAATACAACCACAAAATGGGAGATTTTTAAAAGCATCGTAACATCTAATTGTGAGAGGTACATACCTTATAGAAATAAAAGGCTAAGAAATAAGAAGAAACCAATGTGGATAAATAGAACCGTAAAAAAGCAATAAATGACAAAAAGAAAGCATATAAATCACTAAAACAGGAGGGAGCCAGGAAGCACTGATAAACTATAAGGAAAAAATCAGAATATGCAAAAACTAATAAAAACTGCCAAACTAGAGACCGAGAGATTAATTGCCAAAGAGAGCAAAACTAACCCTAAAATGTTTTTCAATTATATAAATGGTAAAAATATAAACCTGAAGGAGTCGGCCCTCTACATAGCAATGAGGGGAGTTGCAGAAAGCGACGAGGATAAAGCCAAGCTATTAAATATTTTCTTCACCACTGTTTTCACTGAGGAAAATAAACTGTCAGATGAAATGCAAAATGTAAAAGTAAATTCCCCTTTAAAAGTGCCCTGTCTGACCCAGGAAGAAGTACAGCAGCGACTTAAAAGATTAAAATAGACAAATCGCCAGGACCGGATGGCATACACCCCGTATCCTAAGGGAATTAAGTGATGTCCTAGCCAGACCCTTATTTTTGATATTCACGGACTCCATACTGACAGGGAATGTTCCACCAGACTGGCGTATAGCAAATGTGGTGCCAATATTCAAAAAGGGTCCAAAAACAGAGCCTGGAAATTATAGGCCGGTAAGTTTAACATCTGTTGTGGGTAAACTGTTTGAAGGTTTTGTAAGAGATGCTATCTTGGAGTATCTCAATGAAAATAAGCAAATTACACCATATCAGCATGGCTTCATGAGGGATCGGTCATGTCAAACTAATTTAATCAGTTTCTATGAGGAGGTAAGTTCTAGACTTGACAGCGGCGAATCAATGGATGTCGTATATCTGGACTTCTCCAAAGCATTTGACACTGTACCACATAAAAGGTTAGTATATAAAATGAGAACACTTGGACTAGGAGAAAATATCTGTATGTGGGTAAGTAACTGGCTGAGTGACAGAAAACAGAGGGTGGTTATTAACGGTAGATACTCAGATTGGGTCACGGTCACTAGTGGGGTACCTCAGGGGTCAGTATTGGGCCCTATTCTCTTCAATATATTTATTAATGATCTTGTAGAAGGCTTGCACAGTAATATATCAATTTTTGCAGATGACACTAAACTGTGTAAAGTAATTAACACTAAAGAGGACAGTTTTCTGCTACAGAGGGATCTGGATAGATTGGAGGCTTGGGCAGAAAAATGGCTGATGAGGTTTAACACTGACAAATGTAAAGTTATGCACATGGGAAGGAATAATGCAAGTCACCCGTACATACTAAATGGTAAAACACTCAGTAACACTGACATGGAAAAGAATCTAGGAATTTTAATAAATAACAAACTAAGCTGTAAAGACCAGTGTCAGGCAGCTGCTGCTAAGGCCAATAAGATAATGGGTTGCATCAAAAGGAGCATAGATGCCCGTGATGAAAATATAGTCTTACCACTTTATAAATCACTAGTCAGACCACACATGGAGTACTGTGTACAGTTCTGGGCTCCCGTGAACAAGGCAGACATAGCAGAGCTAGAGAGGGTTCAGAGGAGGGCAACTAAAGTAATAACTGGAATGGGGCAACTACAGTACCCCGAAAGGGTATCAAAATTAGGGTTATTCACTCTAGAAAAAAGACGACTGAGGGGAGATCTAATAACTATGTATAAATATATCAGGGGTCAGTACAGAGATCTGTCCCATCATCTATTTATCCCCAGGACTGTGACTGTGACGAGGGACATCCTCTGCGTCTGGAGGAAAGGTTTGTACACAAACATAGAAAAGGGTTCTTCACGGTAAGAGCAGTAAGACTATGGAACTCTCTGCCTGAGGAGGTGGTGATGGTGAGTACAATAAAGGAATTCAAGAGGGGCCTGGATGTATTTCTGGAGCGTAATAATATTTCAGGCTATAGCTACTAAAGGTGGGTCGTTGATCCAGGGAGTTATTCTGACTGCCTGATTGGAGTCGGGAAGGAATTTTTTCCCCTTAAGTGGGGAAAATTGGCTCTACCTCACAGGGGTTTTTTGCCTTCCTCTGGATCAACTTGCAGGAAACAGGTCGAACTGGATGGACAAATGTCTTTTTTCGGCCTTATATACTATGTTACTATGTTACTATGTTACTATGTTAATTTGATTCCATTGATAAGGAAGTTGAGATCAATAATTACTATATGGCTTTGACTACCACTATCTAAAGCCGATAGAATAGCCTTGATTAAGATGTGATCTTTCCCCAACTTCTCTATACCTTCAGAAATTCCCAAATGTGGATCGAGGATACGTTTTTTAAACTCATTGAGAGGATGATTAACAATGATAATAATCTACTTTGCAAGAGAAAATGAGTAAGGTTAAAACTGGACCATTTTTATAAACTGTTGGAGCAGGGAGGGTTAAATCTTCCCTACTTCAAGGGTTATTTTATAGCCGGGCAGCTTTGGTTATATTGTCATTGGGAGAAAAGTGCTTTGTGAAAGACTTTGGTTAATCGATCCCCATTTGATATATATATATGATATATATTCCCACTACTGGAATCTGGGCGATTAATTAATGCCGAACAAGAGTATAGAGTGACTGGGAAGCTATTCTCTAGATCTTGGACCACCATTAGAAAATGGATGGGGATAAATGGATTCTTTTTGTGCACCCTCTTTGGCATAGTTTTTATTTGCAGGAGGTTGATAAACTATTTGGGGATAGGTTTTGGCAAAAAAGTAATATTTTGTATCTTTCACAGGTGGTGAAGAATGGAGAGGTTTTGCCTTTTGCTAGTTTAGCACAGATCGGGAATTTGGGCAATTTAAGTTGGTTTAGGTATTTTCAGATATGTTCTGCTCTTTTTAGTGTAAAAGAGGTTCCACTTTTAGAGATAAACACTTCTTCACCTTTGAATGCTGTGTTGGGAAGCTCAGCCCATAAGGGTTTTGAAGGGTCGAAGGGTTTTGAAGGGTTTTGAAGGGTTTTTATATAGTATGTTATAAAATTCAAACAATAACACCATTTAGTTGTTTATTGAAATGCAAACAGTACAAACATAATACACATAGTTTAGCTAACTTTATTTTATTAATAACAACTAGGGCTGTGCATATATTTTAAGGACAAACATACATATGGCAAAGGATTTTCCAAATTTTCTAAAGTGCTGGAATAACCTGCAAAGCTGGCACCTTGGACAGCATCTTGAAGTGTTCGGGGAGTAACATCTCTCCTTAGGGAGAGAGCATCTTAATCAGCGTGAGGAGACTTAGAGGCCATACATGCTCCTCAGGAATTCTGGGAGGAAAGAAATGCAAATGAGCTCTTAACAAGCTCTGCCTCTAAAGCCACCAGAAGTAAGGCAGCTATCCTATAAGTCAATGTTCAGCTCTTTAAATAAGCCAGCACCTCATCTGCAGACAGCTGTTTCGGGGTGATTAAGCTGCTCTCTCCCTAAGGAGAGATGTTACCCCCCTAACCCGGACAGGCCTCTCATCCAGTTAATCCAGTACTCTCTGCTCTTCACTGATGAGGGATAATCACCCAGAAACAGCTGTCTGCAGATGAGGTGTTGGCTTATTTATTATCCAAGTCATGTCTCAAGGCTTATTTAAAGAGCTGAACACTGACTTATAGAATAGCTGCCTTACATCTGGTAGCATTAGAGGCAGAGCTTAAAGTGTTTGGCATGCTTGAAGACAGAAAATATGTTGTAAAAAATATCTAGTGTGTATGTAATTAAACATAAAATAGGACATAAACATATAATTATAATGAGGTATTAGAGGGTTTATGTAGATAAAAAAAATAACATACTCATGCACATTTCAAAAATGTGCATGACTTAACACAGACAGATTTTTTTAAAGATTTGGCTACAGTTTAACCCCAGCCCACAAGCCCACATTAAGGATCCTCTTTGTCTTGTGAGTCCCTAAACTATCTACATATAACCCCCCCACCAAAATAACAAAATTCCCTAGAAAACAAAAACAACTATGATGACCAGAGTCCAGATCACCCTATAGTCTGCCATGAACTACGTCCACCTGCTACGGCAATGCACCCTAAGATCTTGTAAAATGTTCTTCATAGAGGGCCCGAATGCAAGCCTTTCAGTTCCAGGTCGTCCATGAAGGGTCTGGTCTAATCCTCCAGATGAAAAGATGTACCAAGATCTAATAAATCAACTTCACAGGGAGCATCAAGAATCCCTACAAAGTTATTCAGGTTCACACATGCTTGAATAACCAGGGTGGCATTCTCCGGTGCCATCTGTAACGATGACAGTAATATTCTCCACTTGTGTGTGAGTATTCCAAACACACACTCAACATACCAATGGGCTCTATTCAGCCGATATGTCTGCTGTCATCCAGATTGTGTCTGGGGAAGGGGCACATGACATGTGGTGCAAAAGCAAACCCTTCATCAGCCACAATTACAAATGGAGCCGGTGGTCCCACAGACGTTGGCAGTTTTCTGGGTTCTGGGAGGGCTGGTTGGTTGGCTCGAAGTCTCTCACACATTCTAGAAGAACTGAAAATGTGCAAATCTGCAGTGCTCCCATAGGCCCCAATATCCACAATTATAAACTTGTAAGTAGTGTCAGCCAAGGCCAAAAGCACTACAGAAAAATATTGTTTATAATTGTAGTAGAGGACCCTGAGTGAGGCGGCTTCTTAATAGGTATGTGTTTGCCCCAGTGCAGTTTGGAAACTGCGCATTAACATAAAAACCCTCAGCTATTTGGATCCAATCCTCAGCCTTGGGCTCTGGCATTAGGGCTTCCCAGAGTCGCTGCCAAATCAAATCACAGGTTTGACAAACTATCTGAGAAATCGTTGAGACTTCCAGCAGGAACTCAAAATGCAGAGATGAAAATTAATTCCCACTTGCCAAAAATCTAGAAAACAAAAACAATAATGCAACACAGATATACTCCCACACCGAAAAATACACCAAATCTACATATGCACATTATTAAATTGTAGCTACACTATCATACATATTAAAAATAGAAAAAAATATACTATTTAATATTTTGCACATTCTACAAATATACAATACATACCTCATCATCACGATGAGCCGTTCCTCAGGAGAAATGCAGCGCCTCATATTTGTGTCCTGGTATGTGAGACCAGGGCACAGAGTCGCTTACAACAAGTCAAAGCTGTTCACAGACATGCGACAAAACCCATACAATTTAACAGGATGCTGTCGCAGATCCATGTACAGTGTATGGAAATAACCCTTCCTGCGCCGCTGAGAGAGAATTGGGTGAACCCAATGCCTCCTCATCGGTTCCACGTTCAGCATAGTTGGCTGCTGTTCCTGTTCACGAGAAAGCAGCCAGCACAAGAGAACCAGTTCCTCCGAATCGTCAGCCATGATACAACAGAAAATTATAGCCAGAAACCAATGTCTGCCAAACACAGGATTCCAACTAAGCTCTCAATGCTGCAACAAGCTGCATAAAATGGAGAAACAACAATCACATGACCAAATTATATAGGGGGAGTGAAAAAGGGGATGTGTCCTAAAATGATGAATTCAAAGTTGCTGTTTCCGTTTGCCATCCGCAAAAAACGAATCACATATAGAAACTATACTGAGATGTTTTTGCGGAAATACGGAACAGAAACGGAATGGAAACAGGAACACAACGGAAACAAAAAACGGAACAATGGATCAGTGAAAAATGGACCGCAAAATGTATATGTTCGTGTGAAAGAGGCCTTACCCTGAGATTTAAAATTCTACCTTCTGTATTGTAAGACACACATGGATATTGCTATTTTCACAAACCTTAAACAAATGAACTGTCTGGAGATTCCCTGGCACAGTTTTCAGACTAGTATTTCACATTTTCACTCAGATATTTAAAACATCACCCTCTGTTTTGTGAGACACACGTATATTTTGCTATTGGCCCAAACCTACCACCCCCCTTCTCCCCACAAAAAATAAAATAAAATTGTGCCCTGACACAAATTTTGGACTAGTTTTTCACATTATTATTACTCAGAGATTTACCCTCTGTATTGTACAGATATAAGTTGAACACTTGTATTCTGTATTCCTATTTTTCGCAAAATAACATTTACGTTGAACTGTCTAGAGATGCCCTGACACACATTTTGGACGTGTACTGTATTTCACATTCTCCCTCAGAGATTTGAATAACCCTCTGTATTGTGAGACACATGTATTATCCCAAACTCCCCAAAATATAAATAAAAAAATGTCTGGAAATGCCCTGACACACATTTTGGACTAGTATTTCAGGTGTTTTCACTGAGATTTCAAATGCTATCTATCCTTTGATGGTAAAACATGTGTTGTACAGTTTTGAGCTATTTCTACTCAACAATAAAAAATGTATTTCTGTTAATATGGGGAAAAAAGAAATATCTTTATAGATAGCTGCTTTTGAGGTCAGAAGCCAACCTGAAAAGCTTTTGGTTCATCTGGCAGATTAAATTTTGGCAAGTTCGTAACTAGAGATGAGGGAATTTCTCAAAAATTCGATTTAGCTGGTTTGCCAAATTTTCCGAAAAGATCTGATTCAATATGAATTTATTTGCATCAAATCGCCACACCGCAGAGTAGGTGATTTTACCCCCAACACTCCGCACTGACTGACTGCTACTGCCTCTGCTTCCGTGAACCCCTGCACCACTACTTTCCGAGCAGGCAGGCTCCTGCAAAGCGGTTGGTCTACCCTGGGCACGTTTTGCCCCCGACCTCCCACTGCTGCCACCCTGCTGACTCCCGGCCACGCTACTGACTTGCTGGCTCCGCTGCTGCCACGCTCTTTTCCCGATAATGATAAATTTGTCCATATTGGGACAAATGATCTGGCTTGCAATGAAGTTTCAAAGGTGAAGGAAGATTTTCACACACTTGGTAATGATATACGGGAGATTGCATCGACTGTCTCATTCTCTTCAGTTCTGCCTGTGCATAACCGTCAGCATGACAAGCAGTTGCGTATTAAGGAATTCAATGCATGGCTTGGTGAATGGTGTTTGAACCAGGGATTTGGCTTTGTGTCTCATGTTGGCTCTAGCTGGAATGGAAAAGAACTGTACAAGAAAGATGGTTTGCATCTTTCTCTCAAGGGAACAAATGCCCTCAATGAACAGTTCAAAGTTTTTGCTAAGGAACATTTAAACTAGGAAAGGGGGGCACAAAAGAGACAATCCATCAGTTCGGCTGCCCCCCGAAAAAACAATGCCAGAAGATGCCAGGAGCTGATAGGATAAGAAATGACAAGCTGAGAGTCTTGTCTACAAATGCTCGCAGTTTAGGGAATAAGATCAACGAACTTGAGTCTGTAATGGCATCTGAGAACATAGATTTAGTGGCTGTTACTGAGACATGGTTTAATGAGAGTAATGACTGGGACATAACAATACCTGGGTTCTC
>JAKVIS010006239.1:0-10733 GCA_033119425.1 Bufotes viridis
ACCAAGTCCATCAATCCATCAATACTAGTTTTTTTTTTTTTGCTATATCCTCACATCAGGGCTTGGCTGTGCTTATTGTCACCCCCTAGAAACTCAGGATAGAAATTTCTATATTTTATTAGGGGGTTAAATTCAATTGCCAAAATAGCGATCCCCTAAATCTGGTGTTCCAGCTGTGGCTAGCCAAGTGTAATACTGTCTAGCTGTCTGGCAAAGGATATGATTATTTTCTGTAGTGAAATTCAATTGCCAAAATAGCAATCCCTAAATCTGGTATCCCAGCCAGTGGCTGGCAAAGTATAATAGTGTCCGGCAAAAGGATATATTTTGTTCTGGGGTGAAGTTCAACTAGCCAAAATAGCAATACCGTAAATCAGTGGTTTCAGCTAGTGGCTGGCCAAGTTTAATAGTGTCCGCAAAGGATAGATAATTGTTCTGGGTGAAATTCAACTGCCAAAATAGCAATACCATAAATCTGGTGGTTCCAGCTGTGGCTGGACAAGTTTAATAGTGTCCGTCAAAGGATATATTATTTTCTGGGTGAAATTCAATTGCCAAAATAGCAATACCGTAAATCTGGTGTTTCAGCTGTGACTGGACAAGTTTAATAGTGTCCGGTCAAAGGATATATTATTTTCTGGGGTGAAATTCAGCTGCCAAAATAGCAATACCATAAATCAGTGGTTTCAGCTGTGGCTGGCCAAGTTTAATAGTGTCCGGCAAAGGATATATTTTGTTCTGGGGTGAAATTCAATTGCCAAAATAGCAATACCCTGAATCTGGTGTTCCAGCTGTTGCAGGCCTAGTTTAGATCGTGTCCGCAAAAGTGTATATTTTGTTCTGGGGTGAAAGTCAATAGCCAAAATAGCAATACCGTAAATCTAGTGTCCCAGCAGTGGCTGGCCAAGTTTAATAGTGTCCGGCAAAGGATAGATTTTGTACTGGGGTGAAATTCAATTACAAAATAGCAATACCCTGAATCTGGTGTTCCAGCTGTTGCAGGCCAAGTTTAGATAGTGTCCGTAAAAGGATATATTTTGTTCTGGGGTGAAATTCAATTGCCAAAATAGCAATACCATAAATCAGTGGTTTCAGCTGTGGCTGGCCAAGTTTAATAGTGTCCGGCAAAGGATATATTTTGTTCTGGGGTGAAATTCAATTGCCAAAATAGCAATACCATAAATCTAGTGGTTTCAGCTGTGGCTGGCCAAGTTTAATAGTGTCCGGCAAAGGATATATTTTGTTCTGGGGTGAAATTCACTGCCAAAATAGCAATACCATAAATCAGTGGTTTCAGCTGTGGCTGGCCAAGTTTAATAGTGTCCGGCAAAGCATATATTTTGTTCTGGGGTGAAATTCAATTGCCAAAATAGCAATACCCTGAATCTGGTGTTCCAGCTGTGGCTGGCCAAGTTTCATAGTGTCCGTCAAAGGATATATTATTGTTCTGGGGTGAAAGTCAGTAGCCAAAATATACAATACCAGTAAATCTGGTGCCGCTGCAGCTGGCTGGCCAAGTTTAATAGTGCCGCAAAACATATATTTTGTTCTGGGGTGAAATTTAGTTGCCAAAATAGCAATACTCATGAATCAGTGGTTTCAGCTGTGGCTAGCCAAGTGTAATACTGTCTGCTGTCTGGCAAAGGATAGATTATTTTCTGTAGTGAAATTCAATTGCCAAAATAGCAATCCCCTAAATCTGGTGTCCCAGCTGTGGCTGGCAAAGTATAATAGTGTCCGGCAAAGGATATATTTTGTTCTGGGGTGAAATTCAATAGCCAAAATAGCAATACCGTAAATCAGTGGTTTCAGCTGTGGCTGGCCAAGGTTAATAGTGTCCGGCAAAGGATAGATAATTTTCTGGGGTTAAATTAAATTGCCAAAATAGCAATACCGTAAATCTGGTGTTCCAGCTGTGACTGGACAAGTTTCATAGTGTCGGTCATAGGATATATTATTTTCTGTCCGTTAAAGGGTATATTACGCAAAGTGTTAAAATACAATTGCTGAAGGCATAATCCTACATATTTTTTCACACGCTACTGTGCATCTGCTGTGCCTGGATTAGTGTAATATGGTACATAAATAAATAAACAGATAGTGTTAGGTGCCTGTAAAAAAAGGCCTGAATTTGAAATCAATACATTGGGCCAAATATTTTTTTTCTTATTGTGGCGCTTGGTGAACGGCAATAATGAGGAAAACATCTAGTAAGGGACGCGGACGCGGTCGTGGTGGTGTTAGTGCACCCTCTAGTGCTGGGAGAGGACGTGGCCATTCTACCACAGCCACACGTCCTAGTGAACCAACTACCTCAGGTTCCAGTACCCGCCAGAATTTACAGCGATTTTTGGTGGGGCCCAATGCCGTTCTAAGGATGGTAACGCCTGAGCAGGTACAGGCGCTAGTCAATTGGGTGGCCGACAGTGGATCCAGCACGTTCACAACATTATCTCCCACCCAGTCTTCTGCAGCACAGGTGGCACCCATCAGTCTGTCACATCACCCCTATGCATATCAGGGAAACTGTCTGAACCTCAAGTTATGCAGCAGTCTCTTATGCTGTTTGAAGACTCTGCTGGCAGGGTTTCCCAAGAGAATCCACCTATCCCTTCCCCAGTGGTGGAAGACATAGAATGCACTGATGCACAACCACTTATGTTTCCTGATGATGAGGACATGGGAATACCACCTCATCGGAGTCCGCACGTCTCTGATGATGACGAAACACAAGTGCCAACTGCTGTGTCTTTTTGCAGTGTGCAGACCGAACAGGAGGTCAGGAAGGAAGACTGTGTGGAAGACGATGCAGGGGATGATGAGGTCCTAGACCCCACATGGAATGAAGGTCGTGCCACTGACTTTCATAGTTCAGAGTAAGAGGCAGTGGTGAGACTGAGCCAACAGCGTAGCAAAAGAGGGAGCAGGGGGCAATAGCAGAACAGCCGCCAAGAGAGTTCACCTGCTACTGGCCACCGCCACCAGGGACCGAGCACCCCGAAGGCAGCTTCAAGGAGTTCCCTGGCATGGCACTTCTTTAAACAATGTGCTGATGACAAGACCCGAGTGGTTTGCACGCTGTGCCATCAGAGCCTCAAGTGAGGCATTAACGTTCTGAACCTTAGCACAACCTGCATGACCAGGCATCTACATGCAAAGCATGAACTGCAGTGCAGTAAACACCTTAAAAACAAGGAACTCACTCAGGCTCCCTCTTCTGCTGCTGCCTTGGCCTCTTCCTCCGCCTCGGCAGGAATGTTGGCACCTGCCGCCCACCAAACAGAGGATGTGCCACCGACAACACCACCTGCGTCACCAAGCATCTCCACCATGTCACACGGCAGAGTTCAGCTCTCCATCTCATAAACCTTGGAGAGAAAGCGTAAATTTCATCCTAGCCACCCTCGAGCCCTGGGCCTGAATGCCAGCATTTCTAAACTACTGGCCTGTGAAATGCTGTCATTCAGGCTGGTTGACACAGACAGCTTCAAACAGCTGATGGCCATGGCTGCCCCACTGTTTCTTGTTCCCAGCCGCCACTACTTCTCCAAGACAGCCGTGCCTTCCCTGCACAACCAAGTATCCGATAAAATCAAGTGTGCACTGCGCAACGCCATCTGTGGCAAGGTCCATCTAACCACAGATACGTGGACAAGTAAGCACGGCCAGGGACGCTATATCTCCCTAACTGCACACTAGGTAAATGTAGTGGCAGCTGGGCCCCAGGCGGAGAGTTCCTTGGCGCACATCCTTCTGCCGCCAAGGATCGTAGGGCATCATTCTTTGCCTCCTGTAGCCTCCTCCTCCTACTCGGCTTCCTCCTCCTCTGCTTCCACCAGCTCATTCAGTCAGCCACACACCTTCACCACCAACTTCAGCACAGCCCGGGGTAAACGTCAGCAGTCCATTCCAAAACTCATATGTTTGGGGGACAGGCCCCACACCGCGCAGGAGTTGTGGCGGGGTATTGAACAACAGACCGATGAGTGGTTTCTGCCAGTGAGCCTCAAGTTCGGCCTGGTGGTGTGCGATAATAGGCGAAATCTCGTCGCAGCACTGGGACTAGCCGGATTGACGCACATCCCTTGCCTGGCGGATGTGCTGAATTTGGTGGTGCAGAAGTTAATTCACAACTACCCCGACATGTCAGAGCTGCTGCATAAAGTGCAGGCCGTCTGTGCGCGGTCCCGGCGTTCACATCCTGCCGCTGCTCGCCTTCCTGCTCACCGTCTCATATGCGACGTGCCCACCAGGTGGAACTCCACCTTGAACATGCTGGAGAGACTGTGCGAGCAGCAGCAGGCCCTAGTGGAGTTTCAGCTGCAGCACGCATGCGTCAGTCGCACTGCGGAACAGCACCACTTCACCACCAATGATTGGGCCTCCATGCTATACCTGTGTGCTCTGTTGCGCTGTTTCGAGTACTCCACCAACATGGCTAGTGGCGATGACACCGTTATCAGCGTTACAATACCACTTCTATGTCTCCTTGAGAAAACGCTTAGGGCGATGATGGAAGAGGAGGTGGCCCAGGAGGAGGAGGAGGAGGATGATTGGTAATTTTTAGCACTTTCAGGCCAGTCTGTTAGAAGTGGCTCGGAGGGAGGCCAGGTACAAATGTGGCCAGTAAGGGCCCATTAATGGAGGACGAAGAGGATGAGGAGGAGTATGAGGATGAAGCAGGTTCAAAGCGGGGTGGTACCCGACACAGCTCAGGCCCATCACTGGTGCATGGCTGGGGGGATACGGAGGACGATGATGATACGCCTCCCACAGAGGACAGCTTGTCCTTACCTCTGGGGAGCCTGCCACACATGAGCGACTACATGCTGCAGTGCCTGCGCAACGACAGCAGAGTTGCCCACATTTTAACGTGTGCTGACTACTGGGTTGCCACCCTGCTGGATTCCCAGTACAAAGAAAATGTGCCCACCTTACTTCCCGCACTGGAGCGTGATAGGAAGATGCGCGAGCACAAGCGCACGCTGGTAGAGGCGCTCCTGAGAGCATTCCCAAATGTCACAGGGGAACAGGAGGAAGCCCAAGGCGAAGGCAGAGGAGGAGCAAGAGGTCGCTAACGCAGCTATGTCATGGCCAGCTCCTCTGAGGGCAGGGTTAGCATGGCAGAAATGTGGGAAAGTTTTGTCTCCATGCCACAGCTAACTTCACCATCACATGATACGGAACGTGTTAGTAGGAGGCAGCATTTCACTAACATTGTTGAACAGTACGTCTGCACACCCCTCCACATACTGAATGATGGTTCGGCCCCATTCAACTTCTGGGTCTCCAAATTGTCCACGTGGCCAGAATTAGCATTTTATGCCTTGGAGGTGCTGTACTGCCCGGCAGCCAGCGTTTTGTCTGAACGTGTATTCAGCACGGCAGGGGGCGTCATTACTGACAAACGCAGCCGCCTGTCCACAGCCAACGTGAAAAAGCTGACGTTTATAAAAATGAACCAGGCATGGATCCCACAGGACCTGTCCCTCAATTGTGCAGAATAGACATTTATAACTGCCTCCCCCTCAACCATGTATTCTTGTACTCCGGGGCACTTCTTTATTGAATCCTCATTTTTTTAACTTTACCATGATCTTGCGGTGCAACCCAAAGTTGAATGAGCCTCTCCTCAATCTGGGCGCCGGGGCCTAAATAACTGAAAGTGGCCTGTTACAATGGGGGGTTACATGAAGCCTGAACCTTTGCCATGCGACCTCTCTCCTCTGTCTGGGTGCCGTGGGCTAAAAATCTGGAAGTGGCCTTCTCCAGTGGTGGGTGATATGATGCCTTCTTCATTGTTGTGGGACCTCTCTCCTCTGTCTGGGTGCTGGGGCCTAAATAACTGAAAGTGGCCTTCTCCAGTGGTGGTTGATATGACGCCTTATTCTATGCTGTGAGACCTCTCTCCTCTGTCTGGGTGCTGGGGCCTAAATAACTGAAAGTGGCCTTCTCCAGTGGTGGGTGATATGACGCCTTTTTCCTTGCTGTGGGACCTCTCTCTTCTGTCTGGGTGCTGGGGCCTTAATAACTGAAAGTGGCCTTCTCCAGTGGTGGTTGATATGATGCCTGATTCTCTGCTGTGGGACCTCTCTCCTCTGTCTGAGTGCTGGGGCCTAAATAACTGAAAGTGGCCTTCTCCAGTGGTGGGTGATATGACGCCTTATTCCTTGCTGTGGGACCTCTCTCCTCTGTCTGGGTGCTGGGGCCTAAATAACACAAAGTGGACTTCTCCAGTGGTGGGTGATATGACACCTTATTCCTTGCTGTGGAACCACTCTCCTCTGTCTGGGTGCTGGGGCCTAAATAACGCAAAGTGGCCTTCTCCAGTGGTGGGTGATATGATGCCTTATTCCTTGCTGTGGGACCTCTCTCCTCTGTCTGGGTGCTCGGGCCTAAATAACTGAAAGTGGCCTTCTCCAGTGGTGGGTGACATGACGCCATATTCCTTGGTGTGGGACCTCTCTCCTCTGTCTGGGTGCTGGGGCCTAAATAACTGAAAGTGGCCTTCTCCAGTGGTGGTTGATATGACGCCTTATTCCTTGCTGTGGGACCTCTCTCCTCTGTCTGGGTGCTCGGGCCTAAATAACTGAAAGTGGCCTTCTCCAGTGGTGGGTGATATGACGCCTTATTCCTTGCTGTGGACCTCTCTCCTGTGACTGGGTTCTGAGGCCTAAATAGCACAAAGTGGCCTTCTCCAGTGGTGGGTGATATGACGCCTTATTCCTTTCTGTGGGACCTCTCTCCTCTGTCTGGGTGCTGGGGCCTAAATAACTGAAAGTGGCCTTCTCCAGTGGTGGGTGATATGACGCCTTATTCATTGGTGTAGGACCTCTCTCCTTTGTCTGGGTGCTGGGGCCCAAATAACTGAAAGTGGCCTTCTCCAGTGGTGGGTGATATAACGCCTTATTCCTTGCTGTGGGACCTCTCTCCTATGTCTGGGTGCTGGGGCCTAAATAACTCAAAGTGGCCTTCTCCAGTGGTGGGTGATATGACGCCTCATTCCTTGCTGTGGGACCTCTCTCCTCTGTCTGGGTGCTGGGGCCAAAATAACTAAAAGTGGCCTTCTCCAGTGGTGGGTGATATGACGCCTGATTCTCTGCTGTGGGTCCTCTGTCCTCTGTCTGGGTGCTGGGGCCTAAATAATTCAGTGGCCTTCTCCAGTGGTGGCTGATATGACGCCTGATTCTATGCTGTGGGACCTCTCTCCTTTGTCTGGGTGCTGGGGCCTAAATAACTGAAAGTGGCCTTCTACAGTGGTGGGTGATATGACGACTGAATCTCTGCTGTGGGACCTCTTTCCTCTGTCTGGGTGCTGGGGCCTAAATAACTGAAAGTGGCCTTCTCCAGTGGTGGTTGATATGACGCCTGATTATCTGCTGTGGGACCTCTCTCCTCTGTCTGGGTGCTGGGGCCTAAACAACTAAAAGTGGCCTTCTCCATTGGTGGGTGATATGATGCCTTATTTTTTGCTGTGGGACCTCTCTCCTCTGTCTGGGTGCTGGGGCCTAAATAACTGCAAGTGGCCTTCTCCAATGGTGGGTGATATGACGCCTTATTCCTTGCTGTGGGACCTCTCTCCTCTGTCTGGGTGCTGGGGCCTAAATAACACAAAGTGGCCTTCTCCAGTCGTGGGTGATATGACGCCTGATTCTCTGCTGTGGGACCTCTCTCCTCTGTCTGGGTGCTGGGGCCTAAATAACTGAAAGTGGCCTTATCCAGTGGAGGGTGATATGACACCTGATTTTCTGCTGTGGGACCTCTCTCCCCTGTCTGGGTGCTGGGGCCTAAATAACTGAAAGTGGCCTTCTCCAGTGGTGGGTGATATGACGCCTGATTCTCTGCTGTGGGACCTCTCTCCTCTCTCTGGGTGCTGGGGCCCAAATATCTGAAAGTGGCCTTCTCCAGTGGTGGGTGATATGAAGTCTCATTTTATGCTATGGGACCTCTCTCCTCTGTCTGGGTGCTGGGGCCGAAATAACAGAAAGTGACCTTCTCCATTGGTGGGTGATATGACGCCTTATTCCTTGCTGTGGGACCTCTCTCCTCTGTCTGGGTGCTGGGCCTAAATAACTCGAAAGTGGCCTTCTCCAGTGGTGGAGTGTATGACGCCTTATTCCTTGCTGTGGGACCTCTCTCCTGCTCTCGTCTGGTGCCGGGGCCTAAATAACTGAAAGTGGCCTTCTCCAGTGGGTGGGTGATGTGACGCCTGATTCTCACTGCTGTGGGACCTCTCTCCTCTGTCTGGGTGCTGGGGCCTAAATAACACTAAGTGGCCTTCTCCAGTGGTGGGTGATATGACGCCTTTTTCCTTGCTGTGGGACCTGTCTCATCTGTCTGGGTGCTGGGGCCTAAATAACTGAAAAGTGGCCTTCTCCAGTGGTGGTTGATATGACGCCTGATTCTCTGCTGTGGGACCTCTGTCCTCTGTCTGGGTGCTGGGGCTTAAATAACTCAGTGGCCTTTTCAGTGGTGGGTGATATGACACCTGATTCTATGCTGTGGGACCTCTCTCCTTTGTCTGGGTGCTGGGGCCTAAATAACTAAAAGTGGCCTTCTACAGTGGTGGGTGATATGACGCCTGAATCTCTGCTGTGGGACTTCTTTCCTCTGTCTGGGTGCTGGGGCTTAAATAACTGAAAGTGGCCTTCTCCAGTGGTGGTTGATATGACGCCTGATTCTCTGCTGTGGGACCTCTCTCCTCGGTCTGGGTGCTGGGGCCTAAATAACTGAAAGTGGCCTTCTCAGTGGTGGCTGATATGACTCCTTATTCCTTGCTGTGGGACCTCTCTCCTCTGTCTGGGTGCTGGGGCCGAAATAACTGCAAGTGGCCTTCTCAATGGTGGGTGATATGACGCATGATTCCCTTGCTGTGGGACCTCTCTCCTCTGTCTGGGTGCTGGGGCCTAAATAACTGAAAGTGGCCTTCTCCAGTGATGGGTGATATGACGCATGATTCTCTTGCTGTGGGACCTCTCTCCTCTGTGTGGGTGCTGGGGCCTAAATAACTCAAAGTGGCCTTCTCAGTGGTGGGTGATATGATGCCTTATTCCTTGCTGTGGGACCTCTCTCCTCTGTCTGGGTGCTGGGGCCTGAAATAACTGAAAGTGGCCTTCTCCAGTGGTGGGTGATATGACGCATGATTCTCTTGCTGTGGGACCTCTCTCCTCTGTCTGGAGTGCTGAGGCCTAAATAACTGACAGTGGCCTTCTCCAGTTGTGGGTGATATGAGCGCCTGATTCTATGCTGTAGGACCTCTCTCCTTTGTCTGGGTTCTGGGGCCTAAATAACTGAAAGTGGCCTTCTCCAGTCGGTGGGTTGATATGACGCCTGATTCTCTGCTGTGGGACCTCTCTCCTCGGTCTGGGTGCTGGGGCCTAAATAACTGAAAGTGGCCTTCTCCAGTGGTGGTTGATATGATGCCTGATTCTCTGCTCTGGGACCTCTGTCCTCTGTCTGGGTGCTGGGGCCTAAATAACTCAGTGGCCTTCTTCAGTGGTGGGTGATATGACGCCTGATTCTATGCTGTGGGACCTCTCTCCTTTGTCTGGGTTCTGGGGCCTAAATAACTGAAAGTGACCTTCTCAGTGGTGGGTTGATATGACGCCTGATTCTCTGCTGTGGGACCTCTCTCCTCGGTCTGGGTGCTTGGGCCTAAATAACTGAAAGTGGCCTTCTCCAGTGGTGGCTGATATGACTCCCTTATTCCTTGCTGTGGGACCTCTCTCCTCTGTCTGGTTTCTGGGGCCTAAACAGCTCAAAGTGGCCTTCTCCAGTGGTGGGTGATATGATGCCTTATTCCTTGCTGTGGGACCTCTCTCCTCTGTCTGGGTGCTGGGGCCTAAATAACTGCAAGTGGCCTTCTCAATGGTGGGTGATATGACGCCTTATTCCTTGCTGTGGGACCTCTCTCCTCTGTCTGGGTGCTGGGGCCTAAATAACTCAGTGGCCTTCTCCAGTGGTGGGTGATATGACGGCTTGATTCTCTGCTGTGGGATCTCTCTCCTCTGTCTGGGTGCTGGGGCCTAAATAACTGAAAGTGGCCTTCTCCAGTGGTGGGTGATATGAAGCCTTATTCTCTGCTGTGGGACCTCTCTCCTTTGTCTGGGTTCTGGGGCCTAAATAACTGAAAGTGGCCTTCTCCAGTGGTGGTTGATATGACGCCTGATTCTCTGCTGTGGGACCTCTCTCCTCGGTCTGGGTGCTGGGGCCTAAATAACTGAAAGTGGCCTTCTCAGTGGTGGCTGATATGACTCCTTATTCCTTGCTGTGGGACCTCTCTCCTCTGTCTGGTTTCTGGGGCCTAAACAACTCAAAGTGGCCTTCTCCAGTGGTGGGTGATATGATGCCTTATTCCTTGCTGTGGGACCTCTCTCCTCTGACTGGGTGCTGGGGCCTAAATAACTGCAAGTGGCCTTCTCCAATGGTGGGTGATATGACGCCTTATTCCTTGCTGTGGGACCTCTCTCCTCTGTCTGGGTGCTGGGGCCTAAATAACTCAGTGGCCTTCTCCAGTGGTGGGTGATATGACGCTTGATTCTCTGCTGTGGGATCTCTCTCCTCTGTCTGGGTGCTGGGGCCTAAATAACTGAAAGTGGCCTTCTCCAGTGGTGGGTGATATGACGCCTGATTCTCTGCTGTGGGACCTCTCTCCTCTGTTTGGGTGCTGGGGCCTAATTAACTGAAAGTGGCCTTCTCCAGTGGTGGGTGATATTACGCCTGATTCTCTGCTG
>JAKVIS010006240.1:0-10742 GCA_033119425.1 Bufotes viridis
AATTTTAGAAAGAAGAGGGGTATGGTGAGTTCATGTAAAATTTTATTTTTGTCACAAGTTAGTGGAATATGAGACTTTGTAAGAAACAAAAAATAAAAAAGTCAATTTCCGCTAACTTGTGCAAAAAAAAATTTCACTATGAACTAGCCATGTCCCTCACCGGAATACCTTGGGGTGTCTGGGGTGTCTTCTTTCCAAAATGGGGTCATTTATGGGGTATTTATACTGCCCTGGCATTTTAAGAGGCCCTAAGGCGTGAGAAGAAGTCTGGAATCAAATGCGTAAAATTCCCTCCTAAAAGGTACTTATTGGAATTAGGAGCCCCTTGCAGCATCTTGACTGCAAGAAGTGTCACTCATGTGGTATCCCCGTACTCAGGAGAAGTAGGGCAATGTGTTGTGGGCTGTATTTTTACATATACCCATGCTGTGTGTGAAAATATCTCTGTAAATGACAGCTTTAAAAAAATTATACAAAGTTGTCAATTTGCAGAGATATTTCTCTCACTCAGCATGTAGTATGTCAAAATACACCCCAAGCTCGCATTCACTCTGAGCGGCGACCACATGTGTGCACTTTCTGTCAAGATAAATGAGACTAGGCCAGTGAGTACAGCTTTGAAAGCACTTTTACGCATTTAGTTCAGACTTCTTCTCACGCTTTAGGAGCCTAAACTGCCAGGGCAGTATAAATACCCCACATGTGACTCCATTTTGGAAAGAAGACACCCCAAGGTATTCCGTGAGGGGCATGGCGAGTTCATAGAAGATTTTTTTGGCACAAGTTATGGAAATTGAATTTTTTTTTTCCCACAAAGTCTCCCTTTCCGCTTAACTTGTGACAAAAGTTAAATCTTTCATGGACTCAATATGTGCCTTCAGCGAATACCTTGGGGTGTCTTCTTTCTAAAATGGGGTCACATGTGAGGTGTTTGTACTGCCCTGGCATTTGAGGGTCTCCGCAATCATTACATGTATGGCCAGCATTAGGAGTTTCTGCTATTCTCCTTATATTGAGCATAGGGTGATGAGATTTTTTTTTTTCCGTTCAGCCTCTGAGCGGCACAGATTTCTTAATTTGCATCAATCAATGTGGATGGAAAAACCTCTGACATGTGCAAAATGTGCACAAAAAAAAAAAGAAGGGAAAGGACATAGGAGTGCTTGCGAAGTAAGGCCCCATTCACACGTCCGCAAAAATGTTCGCATCTTTTCCTCAATTCTGCGGAAAAGATGTGGACCCATTTAGTGTGAATAGGACCGGCGGTGATGCGGAGAGCACACTATGTGCTCTCCGCATCAGCATTTGCGGAGCTGCGGCTGCGACTCTGCAAAAGATAGAGCATGTCCTATCCTTGTCCGCAATTGCGGACAAGAAAAGGCATTTTCTATATAGTTCTGGCAATGTGCGGATCCGCAAAATGCGGAAAGCACATTGCCGGCGTCCGTGTTTTGCGGATCCGTGGATCCGCAAAACACATACGGACGTCTGAATGAGCCTTACAGGGGGGTGATTAGTGACAGGTGGTGACATGGGGTGATCAAGGGGTTAATCAGTGACGGGGGTGGGGGGGTGTTGGTGTGTGGTGATTGGTGCACTTACATAGCTGCCTGTGTCCTCTGGTGGTCCCAAGCAAAAGGGACCACTAGAGGAGCAGGCAGCAGGCATATCAGATGCTGTTTACAAAACAGATGCCTTTTTTTTAAGATCTACAGCCTGCCAGCGCATGATCAGCGCTGGCAGGCTGTAGTTAAACTTCCTCCCAACGCGATCCTGTGAGCGCGCGCGCATTCACAGGAAATCTCGCCTCTCGTGAGATGACGCGCCGATGCGTCAACGAGGAATAACTTGGCCGCCGAGATCACGCAATTTTCCGTGAGGCGGTCTGGAGATGGTAACATTTGGAGTCTGTATGAATTTGGAGTCTGTATACATTTGTGAGTAGACCTGGGGTTTGTATGAATTTGGGGGCGGATTTGGGGTTTAATCTGGAGGCTGCATGAATTTAGGGGTCTGTATTAATTTTAGGGTCTGGTCTGGGAGTCTTTATTAATTCTGGTGTCTGGTCTGGGAGTCTGTATTAAGGGTCTCATTAGGTGTCTGTATTAAAAAAGGGGTTGTCCAGCCATGTAAAATGTATTTTTACAAACTCCTGAACTCAACTGTATTACTGTCCTCAAGGTGGTGATATAGTTTAATACTGTGGTGATGGCAGCAGTATTTTGTGCTGTCCTGTGGTATTTGGTTCTGCTGGGGCGGTATTCTGCACTGCACTACAGTATTGCAGGCCCTGCCTACTTCAGTTGTCCCCGCTTACTTGTTTTGGCCCGTCTTTTGTCAGTTTGAACCAACCTACAACATGGGGCCACTTTTAGTTTTTTTTCAGGGCCACTTTAAGTTCCCAATCCGCTCCTGCACAGTGCTCACCACTAGGGGAGCTCTTAACGTCATTCCCAGGTGTGGCCAGCTGAGGTGAAGCTCGGGGCGGTGAGTGTGACACATGTATTGTATGGGAAATTTACATAGCCCGTCAACTGGAATTTTTTTCTATGTGGGGTCTTTATATAAGGTACAGTATGGGACCCCTGATCTAGCATGTGTGTGCCATATATAAGTAGTAAATAAATGCCAGACACTGCAGTGGTTTGGAAAACTTGACGGAGCATGACGGACCCCAGTACAAGTCAGTAGGTGATCATCCTTTGGATTCATGATACAACAGATTCTTTACACCAACATAGCATCCATTATCATCACAGGCAGGATTCCAATGACAGATAACACCTATATATAGATAACACAAGACTCACCAGTTTGAGTAGGTGATGTCACAACTTATCAACCCCCTCCCTGCACAATGACTTGTATATAACAGGGTGCAATGCACATGGCACATTTGCCATTGGCCAATTGTGTAGCTGTGTATGTCAATGTAAATGTGTTCCCTATTGGCTGTGTTTGTATTAATCCAATGCACTGAATTTATGCCTGGAATGTTATTGGTTGCCATTAGATGGGGATGTAGCTCTATATATTAGAAATAAGGGCTGTAAGCAGGAAGTGAGCTCTCATTTGTTGAGACCACATTAGAGAGCTGGTTTTTAAGCATTGTGTGGTTTCCAAAGAAATTATATGACAAAAAAGGAGCCCCATGGAGTACCCACAAAGAGACATGATCTCGCTACTGTTAAAGAGTCTGTAACCACTAAGTGTGTGTGCCTCTCTGAGTAAAATGAGTTGAAATAAAGCCAACATTGCTTCCACATCTTGGATGGGGTGACAACACCCACGCCGGAGCACACTCACCTTGTGTTATTAAAAAAAAAAAAATCTAAAATGTTTCAAAGGGTATGTCCACGGTATGAAAAATAAAAACTACTGAAATGATCTGTCATCTAGAACATCTTTAGCTAGAGGGATGTAATCGACAGCAAGAATACATTTTGACAGGGAATACTCTGACAATAGTCACTAACTGACTGTAACACATTAGGGTTTCATTTGCTTTCATATATTTTAAAAATTGAGAGCGTAATATCAGGCGTACAAGAAAGGATGAAAACCATCAGTTAATATTACAGTACTAGCTCAGCTATGTTACATAAGTCAGTCACGCCATGTAGCAGAAGTCATAGCCGGACCTTGTGTATGATGGTAATAATAGCGTTATGACTTCATTCTGTGCTTGAGTCATTGAGAGATGTAGCAGCTTGTCTAGTGTCACATAGAGAAAGTATGAGGTCACGTATATTGGATTATAACCCCTATAAATAACTGCTGCAGGGTTTGGGATCTCTGTACAGAAAGCAGCTCTATTAATAATCCTGAAGAGTAGGAAGGAATCTCTTTAAATGCGGAACTCACATATTAATACTTGGAAAATTTATACGGCATCATGTGTGCATAGAGGGAGGAATGGTGGGTGCGTATCAGGCTCCCCCACCCAGAACTTCTTAGGAGATGACCCTTGTTCTTGTGCACCCTAAAATAAATTGATTCCCCAAATTAGGACTCATTTGATTCTCCCCTCTCTGACTGCATGTCAGGGTAGTCAATTGGCAGATATGCCAGGCTGCCGATATGCTCTATTACTATTATGATCATATATGATATGTAAAAAACAAAACAAAAGACAAAATACACAGTACGGCTATCTTACGGTTTTATTTCCCACTTCTGTATGCACTGTGCTTAGAAACCACCATATGTGCCCACATACTTACAGTTGTGTTCAAAATTATTCAACCCCCACTGAAATTGAGTGTTTTGGCCAGTTTGACATTGATTTTGATCATTTCAGTCATCTTGTTTACAATTAAATCAAAGAGGCACTTGTTAGTCAGACAAATATAACATAACATTTATAATGAAATAACCACAAATGTCTTTTCTGTGCTCACATCATTATCAGTTTTATTCAACCCCCAAGTGACATTCAATCTTAGTACTTAGTACAACATCCTTTTCCATTATAACAGCTTTTAAACGTGAAGCATAGCTGACACAAGTGTCTTGCAGCGATCTACGGGTATCTTAACCCATTCTTAATGGGCAAAAGCCTCCAGTTCAGTCACATTCTTAGGCTTGCGCGCTGCAACTGCTTTCTTTAAGTCCCACCAGAGGTTCTCAATCGGATTTAAGTCTGGTGACTGCGATGGCCACTTCAAAATGTTCCAGCCTTTAATCTGCAACCATGCTCTAGTGGATTCGAAGGTATGCTTGGGATCATTGTCCTGTTGAAAGGTCGAACATCTCCCAAGCCTCACGTTTGTGATGGACTGCATCACATTTTCATCCAATATCTCCTGGTACTGAAGAGAATTCATGGTACCTTGCACACGCTGAAGCTTCCCTGTACCTGTAGAAGCAAAACAGCCCCAAAGCATGATTGACCCCCCGCCATGCTTCACAGTAGGCAAGGTGTTCTTTTGTTCATAGACCTTGTTCTTCCTCCTCCAAACATAGCGTTGATCCATGGGCCCAAACAGTTCTAATTTTGTTTCATCAGTCCACGGAACACTATCCCAAAACTTTTGTGGTTTGTCCACATGACTTTTGGCATACTGCAGTCGACTCTTCTTATTCTTTGGAGACAGCAAGGGGGTGCGCCTGGGAGTTCTGGCATGGAGGCCTTCATTACGTGAGTGTGAGCCTTATTGTCTGAGCTGAAACTTCAGTACCCGCATCTGACAAATCTTTTTCAGTTCCTCAGCAGTCACACCGGGGACTTTTCTCCACTTTGCGCTTCAGGTAGCGCACAGCAGTCGAAGTCAGCATCTTCTTTCTGCCACGACCAGGTAGCGTTTCAACAGTGCCCTTTGCCTTGAATTTGCGAATGATGCTTCCTATGGTGTCTCTTGGTATGTTTAACATCTTTGCAATCTTCTTATAGCCATTGCCCTTCCTGTGAAGAGAAATCCCCTCTTCTCTTGTCTTCCTGGACGATTCTCTTGACTTCACCATGTCTGTAAACACACCAGTAAATGTCTAGAAGGAGCTGAGTATCACAGTCATTTTACATCTGCCTAATTGGTGCTTATTATGCTTGATTGCTGCTCCTTGACATCTAATAGGTGTTTCCAATACCTGATCGAAAACACTTGAATGAACCTCTGTTCTTAAGAGTGGTCGTCTTTAAGGGGTTGAATAATTGTGTCAATGAAGAAATCACAAAAAAAAAACATTTAATACTGTATTACAAAAACAATTGATGTCATTTTAGTTGCATTTGGTTCTTTAAAAAGTCCTTGTAAGATTTCATTCTGAACACAATTACAAATGTACACTAAATTCCCTAAAACCCTTTACAGCATTGGGGGTTGAATAATTTTGAAAACAACTGTATATCTTTAAACAATGGTCACAATATAATATCCACTATGACAATATTGTAGACATATCCTAACCCGTGAACAGTAGCAATTTCAGTGGCATGATATGGTATGCTACCAGTGTGTCAATTTTATGCAAAAACATGCACAAATCTTTGCAATTTCCTAATTTATTCCTTAATAGTTAAAACATTTTGCTTGCTTCCTTTCTTGAATTTGGTATGGCTCGTAAACACTCGCTGAAAGTGAAATGTGCCTTGTAGGCTACAAAAGGTTGGGGATCTCTGCTGTATAGTATGGTTATTTGGGCACTGTACAGTACATCTGCCTTGTTGCCTTTATCCATTCCCGTCTCGATTACTGTAACTCATTACTAGGTGGTCTCCCCCTCATTAGCCTATCCTCTCCAATCTATCCTGAATGCAGCAGTCACGGT
Source organism: Bufotes viridis (assembly GCA_033119425.1). Lineage (NCBI taxonomy): Eukaryota > Metazoa > Chordata > Amphibia > Anura > Bufonidae > Bufotes > Bufotes viridis. Next base: position 6,268 of record JAKVIS010006240.1, read on the forward strand.
CACCTATTTGTCTAGCCGCTACTCCGATGGCTCCGCCCTGTGCCAGTCATTGCACTGGTTATCCATACAGTACAGGATTCAATGTTAAGTCCTCATTCTCCTTCACAAAGCTCTTCAGAGTGCTGCACCTCCTACATCTCATCCCTCATTTCTGTCTAGCACCCTACCCGTGACCTTTGTTCAACCAATGATTACGACTGACATCCACCATAGTCCGAACCTCTCACTCCCGTCTCCAAGACTTCTGCCGAACTGCACCATTTTTCTGTAATGCTCTACCCCAAGCAATTAGGTTGATTCATAACATCCACAGTTTTAAGGTCTCCATAAAAACACATCTTTTTAGCTTTTTAGGTTAGCCTATTACATCCCCAAATCCAACTTTCGTCCATTCATCCCCCCCCCCCCCCTTCAGAATCATTCTTTGGAGCCTGATCCATCATCCACTACACTCCATGCACTCTAAAGCACTACAGATGTCGGCTGGTGACTGGCTCATGCAGCCTTATATCTACTCCCCTATTGTGTTAAAATGGCTGGACCATTGTATAAAAAAAGCCCTTTTTACCTATTCTGTAATCTTTTGTGTTACCCCCATCTCCTCATAGACGGTAAGCTCTTGTGAGCAGGACCCTCATTCCTCTTGCTTTAATTGTTGATTTGTTTGTTTCTATGCTATTTATGACTCTGTTTGTGCTTGAACCTCTTGAGTGTAAAGCGCTGCGGAATATGTTGCCGCTCTATAAATTAAGATCATTATTATTATTATATTATTACACCACATACCCAATACAAGTAACATTAAACCTAGTGGAAGTAAGCTGGCCTGGGCCTGAAGTATCTATATGGGAGGGGGTCTCAGTTAGAGAGAAATCAGACTGTGAGCTGGAAATTGGAGAAATGATTAAGTTGCTTCTCTTTGGCGTACAATGCGCCAAAATTATAAATAGTTTGGCGCATCCGTGGGAGGTTTGTGCAAAAGAAAATGAAATATGGTGTAGATTTCATATGTGATGTGCGGCAGTTGTCTAGTATGTGTGTTAAATGTGTCGGGCTGTGGAGCTCCTGCCCTTGGCATGTCTTCTTCCACCCACTTTCTACCCACTCTTTGTAAAAGTGGTAAGGGTGTGTCACAGAAGGAGGGAAACTGCACTGGTGCCAAAATTTGCAACTTTTCTATGCCATAAAACTGACGTTTAAGTTTGGCCTCATGCACACGACCGTTGTTTGTTTCCGCGTCCGTTTCATTTTTTTTCACGGATAGGATGCTTCCCCATTCATTTCAATGGGTCCGTCAAAAAATGCGGATGGTCAACCGTTTTTGTTCCGCATCCGTGGTCCGTGTTTACATTCCGTCAAAAAAATAGAGCATGTCCTATTTTTTTCACGTTTGCGGACAAGGATAAGCATTATTATAATGGATCTGCAATAGAAACGGATCCGCCAACAAAAACGGTCCGTCATCCGTTTTTTTGGGCGGAAGCAAAATTTGCGGACGGAACGGGCGCGGAAACAAACAACGGTCGTGTGCATGAGGCCTTTATTGTATTTCCCCCATAGTCTTTAGCATATAGGGATGTAATGCCTCCTATTCTAAAATCAGTGAGCTGGTATAGTACGTACTGTATAAAGGGCACATCTAACGTTAGATATTTCCTCTCTTTCGGTGAGGTTTAGAGGTCACATGCTCTACTGCCTCCAACATTGCTTTAAAAAGCTCTGCCTTCTCCTACCTCCTACATAGTCATCTACAGCACATACTTTCCTCCCCCTATATTCCTGCCCCCAGCCATTGCTTCCCTGCCATACCTATAGAGTTATAGAATGCTTTGCCTAGTCCCATAATAAGCGTTCATTCATCCAGCCTCCAGATGCATTAGTGACTATGCTCTCTGGCCCACATGGGCTCCTTTTAAACTATCCACAAAGACTTTAAAGTCTAAATTAAACTATTCAATTTTACATCTATTTACTAGCAATTGTGTGAAAACAGTGCAGTCATCAAAGACTATGAGTACAGAAGATGTGAGAAATGTTTTTTCCCCCCTTTTCCCCCATAACATTAGTCATGTATTCAGCTTTGTACATTAAAAGGAAAACCCACACATAAAATATAACAAAAATAGAAATCTTCCTAAAATATTAAATATTTGAAAATAATTAGTATTATATTTTCTGTTACATTGCTGTGCACATACTTCTAGTTGGAAGATAGGGGTCTGCCTTGGAAAAGCTTCCAGTACATAAGTTAAACGGCTCCATAGGCCTTTATTTGGCGATATCCACTAGGGTATCTGCTTTATTTATTTATTTTTTGAATGCATCCTTTGTAAATAAAGTTGTAATCATAAGGGTTTTTATACTTGGACCAGTGATGATCTGCCAGATTATCAGGAATGAAGTAGACGGTCACATCATCAGTGGAGATTTAAATGCAGCAATCAACTCTACCATATCTCTATCATCTGCTGCTAAGGAATCATGATTTTCGCTGGGTTCAGACCCGAGCGTTTCACGCGCGTTTTTGTCGCGCGTTTTATGTGCGTTTTTGTGATTGACTGCAGTGTTGTCCAATGACCAAATATTCCTGTCTATATGAAGTTTGGCCTTTCCAGCATGTTGCAAATTCATAAACGCATGTTCGAACGCGCGTTTTCAGTGTCAAAAACGCGCAAAATACAAGCATTGCGCGTTCCCATTGAAGTCTATGGGCCAAAACGCGCGACAAACGCCCCAAAAAAAGCTCAAGTACTTGTTTATGCGTCGGGCGTTTTTCAGCGCGTTCGAATGCGCTGTAAAACGCGAAAATGTGAACCAGTCCCATAGGGAAGCATTGGTTTGCATCGGTTATGCGTTTTACAGCGCGTTCGAACGCGCTGTAAAACGCGCAAGTGTGAACTGAGGGTTTCTGTTCTTCCCAAAGGACACTATTGCCAACACCTTTTACGCTAGCAGATTATCAGGAATGAATGTCATAATCTGAGAGATTATGTCTGTGTAAAAGGTCCATTAGTGCTCATGATCACGACCGTATGTATTTTCCGTTTACATTCCGTTTTTTTGCGTGCCGCATACAGACCGTATACGGAACCATTCATTTCAATGGATCTGCAAAAAAAAAAAACGGAATGTACTCCGTATGCCTTCCTATTCAGTTTTTCCGTTCTGTTCAAAGATATAACATGTCCTATTTTTGTCTGCATAACGGACAAGGATAGTACTGTTCTATCAGGGGCCAGCTGTTCCGTTCCGCAAAAAAAGGAATGCACGCGGACGTCATCCGTATTTTTTGCGGATCCATTTTTTGCGGGCCGCAAAATACTGAAAAAGCCATACGGTCGTGTGCATTAGCCCTTAATGACTTATTGGTCTGACTGACATCTGTCTCATTTGCCAGAAAACTAATGTGACATTTTTTCCATTCAGTATGATTATAATATGTAAACAGCATCTAAAAGATATCTGCAAGACAACTCCATTAGGTATGATCGCACGGCACGGTCATGCTGCGGACAGGTTGCGGTGATGAACCACGTGGCCAATTAGCCCGCAGTTTGCTTTCATTTATCTTATAAAGACTGCACTCAGTGTCGGACTGGGGTACCTAGACCCCACCAGTAAAATTTATTTTGGGGGCTGTAGGAGAGTACCTGGGGTGGTAATAGACGGTAGGTACGTGCCACCGGGGGTCCTGGTCCCGGTGGAGTAAGAGCCGGAAAAGTGTGCTTTGCAGCGGTTATGCTGTTAACAGCGGATCCGGGCCGGCTCTTACTGGGAGCAGGCAGATATGAGGGTGGGTGCCTGTCTCCCCACGGTCCAGGCCAGGTTTTGCAGGGAGGGTTTAAAACCCGACCAGCAGCAAGGGTGTGGTGTGGAAGCTGTTGCTCTCTTGCTGTGAGAGTGAGAGGTGAAGGTGAGCTGGGCTGTGTACTGAAGCCTGTAAAGGACTGTGCGTGGAACCCCCGCTGAAGCCAGGAGGGATCCGTATTCCGTGGCTAGAAGCCGGACCCAGGTGCTTGCTTCCCCAAGGAGAAAGAGGTGACATTGCTCCTGGCTTTAAATAGACTTTTCTTTATGTAATGGAACCAGGCCTCAAGTAGCCTGCAGCTGGTTTGGGACTGAACTATTGTTTTGCCGTTGTGTGTGACCACCCTCCCTATGAACTGCACTGCCTTTTCACTTGTGTTCACCGTGTGAATAAAGAAAGCACCGTTTAACACCAAGACCTGTCTGTGTTGCCTCTATACTGCACTCGCTACCACTGCCTACCAGAGCGGATCCCCACAATTGGTGGAGGATGCGGGCATACTGCAGTGAGGCTGGCAAAGAATATTTATCCGGTGGTGCACGGCTGCATATCATACATTAAACCAGCAAGCTTGGTCATCCCTGACAAAATGGAGGAGCTGGTTAAACAGTTGGTGCAGAGCAATGCACAACAGCAACAAACAAACAGTTTGCTGGTACAACAGTTG
>JAKVIS010006241.1:0-11104 GCA_033119425.1 Bufotes viridis
CCCCGATACACAGGCGGCGCGCGAGCCCACCGATACACAGGCGGCCGCGCGGGCCCCTGAAAACCAGGCGATTTCATGCAGACCCCCAATACACAGGTGGCGACCCCGCCACCGATGTGCAGCCGGCGTCCTGTAGACCCCCACTGATGCGCAGACATCCCTAGGCCTTCTAATACATGGGGTCATCCCACATTACCCCCACTATACAGACGACATCCCCAGACACCCCAGTCTGCAGTGCCCCCCACTATACAGGCGACATCCCCCAGACCCCCCCAGTCTGCAGACCCTCCCCCCCCACTATACAGACAACAGTGTCAGTGACGGCCTCCTCTTCTGTTTCCAGCCTCTCCGCGCCGTGTGCCGCCATCCAGAAGCTGACCCGCGTGCGGGTGGTTGATAACAGCTCCCTGGGGAACACCCCGTACCACAAGCCGCCGCGCTGTATCCACGTGTATACTAAGTCGGGGGTGGGGAAGGTCGGGGACACCATCCTCTTGGCCATTAAGGGTCAGAAGAAGAAGGCCCTCATCGTGGGCCAGAAGATGCCCGGTGCCTGCATGACCCCGAGGTTTGACTCCAATAACGTGGTTCTGATAGAGGACAATGGGAACCCGGTGGGCACCCGAATCAAGACCCCAATAACGTCCGTCCTGAGGCGGGAGGAGGGCAAGTACTCCAAGGTGCTGGCCATAGCGCAGAACATACTGTGACGATGGCGGCTGTGGGGCGCAGATATGGACCCCAATGTAATTCACCGGCCCTGGGGCCCCCGCTGTGAAGATCTCTGCAGGGGATCCTCATCCTCCGGAAACCGCACCGTGAATCCAGGACTTCATTAAATGGCAGCAGATATTTCTAGAGGTGGCTCCTCCCACTTTTTTGTCTCCTCCCCCTCCATGTGGTGGCTCCACATAATGCCTCTCCCGGGGGGGGGGTGTAATCTGCTCTGCATCTACTACCGATTCCTGCTTGTGCTTATCTGCAGTGTAAAGCATGGGGGACATGAGCAGCTGGCTTAACGTTTTAGATCTTAGGCAGAGGCTCTCAGCTATCCCTTCTGTCCTCTCATACACATGCATGCTGGTCTCAGCTGAGCATGCATGCATTTTTGTCTAGTTCCCAAATCTTCGGATAGGTCATCAGTATCTGGTGGGTGGGGTCCGACACCCGGGACCCCGGCCGATCCCCTGCGTGCCCTGGTCGCAGCTGGGCCCCTCACTGGAATGTGACTCGGCTGTGTCTAGGTCATGTGACTGATGAACATGACATCACTGGCCTAGGAGGCGGCCTCAGCACTGGGGCGCTGCGCCGCCTCCTACAGCCGATCAGAGGGGGGCCACCAGGAATCGCACCTCCCGTGGTCGGATATTGGTGGCCTAGCTGCACCTTTCGTGGTCGGATATTGGTGGCCTAGCTGCACCTTCCGTGGTCGGATATTGGTGGCCTAGCTGGACTTTCCGTGGTTTCCGCCTCTGCCGCCGCGTGTATGTCATCCCGAGGCGTTCACATTCTGAGATTTCGGAAGAATCCAAATGTTCCCAGATCGACAGCAGCAGAAAACACATTCAAAATATGTCATCTTTATTGATGTGATGACGGAATCGGGAGGACATATATGGAGAGAGATGTTCACGACACGTGTGTGTATATGTATACACGCCCCAACTGGCGAACTCCGGGAAACTAGAAGCTAGCCATGTGTACGGACTGGAAAGCGGCGTCCACCAGGTGGCACTCTATCACATGTCTGGGATCACAGGATGCGATTTGGTAGGAGGTCTCTTTTCCACCCTTACATACAGTGCATTGAAAAAGTATTCACACCCCCTGAATCTTTCAATGTTTTTCCCGTTACACCCACAAACTTAAATGTATTTTCTTGGGTTTTTATGTGATCGACCGACACAAAGTAACGAGTCTGTGCGAGAGGAAGATGAGACGAGGTTTTCACAATGTTTAATATTAATCTGGACAGTGAGGCGTGCATTAGTATTCACCCCCTGAGTCAGTACTCTGTAGGACCACCGTTGCAGCACTTACAGCTGCAGGTCTCTGCGGTCGGTCTCTACATCTAGAGCAGTGTTTCCCAACCAGTGTGCCTCCAGCTGTTGCAAAACTACAACTCCCAGCATGCCCACACAGCCAAAGGCTGTCCGGGCATGCTGGGAGTTGTAGTTTTGCAACAGCTGGAGGCACGCTGGTTGGGAAACACTGATCTAGAGGATGAGACTTTTGCCCATTCTCCTGTGCAGAAGAGCTCGCGCTCAGTCAGGTTGGATGCAGAGCGTCTGTGAGCAGCAATTCTCATCTTTCCACAGATTCTCATTGGGATTTAGGTCTGGACGGTGACTGGGCCGTTCCAACACGTAGATATGCTTTCATCTAAACCCTTCCATTGTAGCTCTGGCTGGATGCTGAGGGTTGTTGTCCTGCTGGAAGGTGAGCCTCCGCCCCGGTCTCAGGTCTTCTGCAGCCTCTCCCAGGTTTTCCTCCAGGATCGCCCTGTATTTAGCTCCATCCATCTTCCCATCACCTCTGACCGGCTTCTCTGATGAAGAAGAGCCTCCCCGCAGCATGATGCTGCCCCCGCCATGTCTCACGGTGAGGATGGGTTCAGGGGGATGTCCAGGGTTAGTTTCCCCCACACATAGCTTTTTGCTTTTAGGTCAAAAAGTTCCACTTTGGTCTCCTCTGAGCAGAGCCCCTTCTTCCACATGTTTGCTGTGTCCTCTACGTGGCTTGTGGCAAAAAGGACTTAAAGCTTTCTTCTTGCCATTCTTCCATAAAGTGCAGATTTGTGGAGTCCAGGACTAGTTGTCCTGAGGACAGATTCTCCCTCCTGATCTGTGGATCTCTGCAGCTCCTCCACAGTGACCAGGGGCCTCTTGGCTCCTTGTCTGGTCTGTCAGTCTTGGTGGACGGCCGTGTCTTGGTAGGTTTGCAGTGGTGCCATACGCCTTCCATGTTCGGATGAGGTTTGGATGTTTTCTTTTTCTAACCTAACCCTGCATTACACTTCACCACAACTTTATCCCTGACCTGTCTGGCGTGTTCCTTGGTTTTCATGATGCTGTTTGATCCCTGATGTTCTCTAACAAACCTCTGAGGCCTTCACAGAACAGCTTGCGTTCTACTGAGAAGACATTACACACGTGTGGACTCTATGTACTAATGAGGTGACTTCTGAATGGAGTTAGTCACTCTGGATTTTATTTAGGAGATCAGAGTACAGGGGGCTGAATACATATGCAAGCCACCCTTTTCAGATTTTTATTATTAGAACTTTTGAAAACCTTGTATCATTTTCTTTTCACTTCCCGTGTACTTTGTGTTCGTCTGTCACACTCATTGTGAGTGTAAGGTGCAAAAATGTGGAAAAGTTCAAGGGTATGAATACTTTTTCAAGGCAATGTATATGTAGCTTCCATGAGTTATATGTACAGATGTGAATGGATTCCACTGCTCCCTCCATGACATGTATTTATCAGGAGCAGAGATGAGCGAATTTATTATAATTTGCTTTGGTTTGGATTCTATCAAATCACTCAGTAAACAAAAGGGCTGCGATTGGCCTGAAGACTGGTGCGTGACACTCGGAGGTCTCCCAGGACCGTACTTTTCTGTTTCTTTTAATTTCCAAAATGCAGTGACAGCCATAGCAAATAGTGGCAGGGTGACACGGACATACACGGTGGAGTCCGATTATTCTGAGCAGCAGCTAATCTCCAGAGTAACCGCCGGATGCAGCACCGACGGCAGCTAGACGGGCCCGGAGTGACTCCATAAGGTCCTGGTGGAGGGGGCGTGGGGGGATCCATAGAGAGAACATGACCATTGAGGTGGTCCCACAGCTGGTGGAGTGGGGGGATCCCTAGAGAAAAGATGACCATTGAGGTGGTCCCACAGATGACCAATTTGGTTCAGGTCTGGGGAATTAGGGGCCAGGGTGGTTCTTGGAAGTCTTGGTCATGCTCTTCCAACCAATGTTGGATATTTCTAGCCATGTGACATGTCGTATTGTCTTGCTGGAAGATCCCATACTCTCCAGGGAAGACAATCAGCATGTATGGGTGTACGTGATCTGCAAAGATGGATTTATACCCAAATTGGTAGAGAGAGCCTTCCATATGCATGAGTGGTCCAGAGAATGCCACGTAAACCTTCCCCCAACCATAACGCTGCCCCCACCAGCTAGTGTTCTTCCAGCAATGGTTGCAGGGTTTTCTTCTCTGATGTTTATCTTCTGACACACCAAAGTCCATCCGTTCCATGAAGCAGAAAATGGGACTCATCGAAGAAGACAACCCTTTACTAATCAGCGGAGGTCCCCACCCACCGAGGGATATGTGTGCAGACAGCCTATCACACCTTATACACCCACCGAGGGATATGTGTGCAGACAGCCTATCACACCTTATACACCCACCAAGGGATATGTGTGCAGACAGCCTATCACACCTTATATACCCACCGAGGGATATGTGTGCAGCCAGCCTATCACACATCTTATATACCCACCGAGGGATATGTGTGCAGACAGCCTATCACACATCTTATATACCCACCGAGGGATATGTGTGCAGACAGCCTATCACACCTTATATACCCACTGAGGGATATGTGTGCAGACAGCCTATCACACATCTTATATACCCACCGAGGGATATGTGTGCAGACAGCCTATCACACATCTTATATACCCACCGAGGGATATGTGTGCAGACAGCCTATCACACATCTTATATACCCACCGAGGGATATGTGTGCAGACAGCCTATTACACCTTATATACCCACCGAGGGATAAGTGTGCAGACAGCCTATCACACCTTATATACCCACTGAGTGATATGTGCGCAGACAGCCTATCACACCTTATATACCCACCGAGGGATGTGAGCAGACAGCCTATCACACCTTATATACCCACCGAGGGATATGTGTGCAGACAGCCTATCACACCCCTTATATACCCATAGAGGGATATGTGAGCAGACAGCCTATCACACCCCTTATATACCCACCATAGAGGGATATGTGTGCAGACAGCCTATCACACCTTATATACCCACTGAGGGATATGTGTGCAGACAGCCTATCACACATCTTATATACCCACCGAGGGATATGTGTGCAGACAGCCTATCACACCTTATATACCCACTGAGGGATATGTGTGCAGACAGCCTATCACACACCTTATATACCCACTGAGGGATATGTGTGCAGACAGCCTATCACACACCTTATATACCCACTGAGGGATATGTGTGCAGACAGCCTATCACACACCTTATATACCCACCGAGGGATATGTGTGCAGACAGCCTATCACACCTTATATACCCACCGAGGATATGTGTGCAGACAGCCTATCACACCTTATATACCCATCGAGGGATATGTGTGCAGACAGCCTATCACACCTTATATACCCATTGAGGGATATGTGTGCAGACAGCCTATCACACACCTTATATACCCACCGAGGGATATGTGTGCAGCCAGCCTATTACACCTTATATACCTACCAAGGGATATGTGTGCAGACAGCCTATCACACCTTATATACCCACCGAGGGATATGTGTGCAGACAGCCTATCACACCTTATATACCCACCGAGGGATATGTGTGCAGACAGCCTATCACACCCCTTATATATCCACCGAGGGATATGTGTGCAGACAGCCTATCACACACCTTATATACCCACTGAGGGATATGTGTGCAGACAGCCTATCACACACCTTATATACCCACCGCGGGATATGTGTGCAGACAGCCTATCGCACCTTATATACCCATTGAGGGATATGTGTGCAGACAGCCTATCACACCTTATATACCCATTGAGGGATATGTGTGCAGACAGCCTATCACACACCTTATATACCCACCGAGGGATATGTGTGCAGCCAGCCTATTACACCTTATATACCCACCAAGGGATATGTGTGCAGACAGCCTATCACACCTTATATACCCACCGAGGGATATGTGTGCAGCCAGCCTATTACACCTTATATACCCACCGAGGGATATGTGTGCAGACAGCCTATCACACACCTTATATACCCACTGAGGGATATGTGTGCAGACAGCCTATCACACACCTTATATACCCACCGAGGGATATGTGTGCAGACAGCCTATCACCTATATACCCACCGAGGGATATGTGTGCAGACAGCCTATCACACCTTATATACCCACCGAGGGATATGTGTGCAGACAGCCTATCACACACTTATATACCCACCGAGGATATGTGTGCAGACAGCCTATCACACCTTATATACCCACCGAGGGATATGTGTGCAGACAGCCTATCACACCTTATATACCCACCGAGGGATATGTGTGCAGACAGCCTATCACACCTTATATACCCACCGAGGGATATGTGTGCAGACAGCCTATCACACCTTATATACCCACCGAGGGATATGTGTGCAGACAGCCTATCACACCTTATATACCCACCGAGGGATATGTGTGCAGACAGCCTATCACACCTTATATACCCACCGAGGGATATGTGTGCAGACAGCCTATCACACCTTATATACCCACCGAGGGATATGTGTGCAGACAGCCTATCACACCTTATATACCCACCGAGGATATGTGTGCAGACAGCCTATCACACCTTATATACCCACCGAGGGATATGTGTGCAGACAACCTATCACACCTTATATACCCACCGAGGGATATGTGTGCAGACAGCCTATCACACCTTATATACCCACCGAGGGATATGTGTGCAGACAGCCTATCACACCTTATATACCCACCGAGAGATATGTGTGCAGACAGCCTATCACACCTTATATACCCACCGAGGGATATGTGTGCAGACAGCCTATCACACCTTATATACCCACGAGGATATGTGTGCAGACATCCTATCACACCTTATATACCCACCGAGGGATATGTGTGCAGACAGACTATCACACCCCTTATATACCCACGAGGGTTATGTGTGCAGACAGCCTATCACACCTTATATACTCACCGAGGGATATGTGTGCAGACAGCCTATCACACCTTATATACCCACTGAGGGAAATATGTGCAGACAGCCTATCACACCTTATATACCCACTGAGGGATATGTGTGCAGACAGCCTATCACACCTTATATACCCACCGAGGGATATGTGTGCAGACAGCCTATCACACCTTATATACCCACCGAGGGATATGTGTGGAGACCGTCTATCACACACCTTATATACCCACCGAGGGATATGTGTGCAGACAGTCTATCACACCTTATATACCCACTGAGGGAAATATGTGCAGACAGACTATCACACCTTATATACCCACGAGGGTTATGTGTGCAGACAGCCTATCACACCTTATATACCCACCGAGGGATATGTGTGCAGCCAGCCTATCACACATCTTATATACCCACCGAGGGAGATGTGTGCAGACAGCTTATCACACACCTTATATACCCACCGAGGGATATGTGTGCAGACAGCCTATCACACCTTATATACCCACCGAGAGATATGTGTGCAGACAGCCTATCACACACCTTATATAACCACCGAGGGATATGTGTGCAGACATCCTATCGCACCTTATATACCCACTGAGGGATATGTGTGCAGACAGCCTATCACACCTTATATACCCACCGAGGGAGAAGTGTGGAGACCGTCTATCACACCCCTTATATTCCCACCGAGGGATATGTGTGGAGACCGTCTATCACACACCTTATATACCCATCGAGGCATATGTGTGCAGACAGCCTATCACACACCTTATATACCCATCGAGGGATATGTGTGCAGACAGCCGATCACACCATATATACCCACCGAGGGATATGTGAGCAGACAGTCTATCACACACCTTATATACCCACCGAGGGATATGTGTGCAGACAACCTATCACACACCTTATATACCCACCGGGGGATATGTGTGCAGACAGCCTATCACACCTTATATACCCACCGAGGGATATGTGTGCAGACAGCCTATCACACCTTATATACGCACCGAGGGATATGTGTGCAGACAGCCTATCACACCTTATATACCCACTGAGGGATATGTGTGCAGACAGCCTATCACACCTTATATACCCACGAGGGATATGTGTGCAGACATCCTATCACACCTTATATACCCACCAAGGGATATGTGTGCAGACAGACTATCACCCCTTATATACGCACGAGGGTTATGTGTGCAGACATCCTATCACACCTTATATACCCACGAGGGTTATGTGTGCAGACAGCCTATCACACCTTATATACCCACCGAGGGATATGTGTGCAGACAGCCTATCACCCCTTATATACGCACTGAGGGATATGCGGGCAGACAGCCTATCACACCTTATATACCCACGAGGGATATGTGTGCAGACAGCCTATCACACCTTATATACCCACTGAGGGATATGCGTGCAGACAGCCTATCACACCTTATATACCCACCGAGGGATATGTGTGCAGACAGCCTATCACACCTTATATACCCACTGAGGGATATGCGTGCAGACAGCCTATCACACCTTATATACCCACTGAGGGATATGGGTGCAGACAACCTGTCCATTATTAACAGCGCCGTCCAGTGCACATCTTGTATGATGTATACAGTCCTGGAACAGCCCTTCAAGGGTGTATATGTTTGTTCAAAATGTGAGCAAATTACCCGCTTGGAATCGCACATCGAGTCTCTAACCGGGCGAGTTGCAACACTGAGAGCCACTGACAATTTTGAAAAGAGTTTGCTTCTCACCGAGCAACCGCTCTATGGGGAAGATGTGGGGGAGGGTGGTAGCGAGGAGGCTGAGGAGAGTGAGGTAGGTGGCTGGGTAACAGTAAGAAAGCGGGGCAGAGGGAAGAGTGCCAGGGAGGCTAGCCCAGATCTGACACACCCCAACAAGTTTGCACGTTTAGCAGATGAGGGGGTTGTCGGTTCAGGGACAGCACTGCTGTAGCCGGACCCTTCCTCTGCCAGTCAGGGGAATGTCAGCTCCATTGAGCAGGGCACCAGGAGAGCGGGGCAGACGGGAGCTGGTAGTGGGGGACTCCATTATTAGGGGAACATAACTGGCTGAGTGACAGAAAACAGAGGGGGGTTATTAACGGTACACACTCAGATTGGGTCACTGTCACTAGTGGGGTACCTCAGGGCAGGCTCGGACTGGCCCACAGGGGTACAGGGGAATCCCCCGGTGGGCCCCTGAGCAAGGTGGGCCCCTAGTCTCCCACCCCCTGCACAAGTGGCACATAACACAGTAGACTTACTGCACTGCATACATATATTCAATGTACAGAACCTCAATTAGCCGATGTTCATATAAAGAACTTGTCAGATTATTTATTATACTTGAATGTATCCAATCGGTACTGTGGGCCCCCAAAATAAATATTACTGGTGGGCCCTAGGTACCCCAGTCCGACACTGCCTCAGGGGTCAGTTCTGGAGGGGTCACTAGTGGGGTACCTCAGGGGTCAGTTCTGGAGGGGTCACTGACACTAGTGGGGTACTAGTGGGGCGTAGGAAGCCCCAAAAATCTGGGGGGGACAGCACTTATGGGGCCTCTGTGTCCCCGCCCACCCTCAAGCCACACCCACATATCTCTCCGCCCCCCCAATTGCCAAAAATCTCTCCCCCCTTCCCCCTTATGGGTCAGTGGGTCCGGTTTAAAAAAAATAAAAAAACACACACACAAAACAAGACACCTGTACTTACCTCCATCCGTCACAGCGATGCGATGCAGGCCTCTTCCGGCCTGTGTCCCGCGCTGTACGGCTCACAGACGGCGCAATGACGTCATCGCGCCTCCTGTACCAACATCTGATAGGCTGCGGGCCTAGTGCCGGCAGCCTATCAGAGGAGCAGGGAAGGGAGACGCCTCTCCGTCTCCTGCACCGCAGCACAGCCATCTGTATCTGTCCGGGGGACGGCGATACAGATGACTATGGAGAGGAACGTTTCCACAATGAAAGCGTTCATCTCCCTGTGCCCCGCCACCGCCGCACACATTGTCCCGCTGTCGCTGGGGGGGATTTTTGCATACATGTCCCCCCCGCATTATTTCCTGGGGGGGATCCGACCCCCCTGCTTCCTACGCCCGTGCCTCAGGGGTCAGTACTGGAGGGGTCACTGTCACTAGTGGGGTACCCCAGGGGTCAGTACTGGAGGGGTCACTGTCACTAGTGGAGTACCTCAGCGGTCAGTACTGGAGGGGTCACTGTCACTAGTGGAGTACCACAAGGGTCAGTACTGGAGGGGTCACTGTCATTAGTGGGGTACCTCAGGGGTCAGTACTGGAGGGGTCACTGTCACTAGTGGGTACCTTAGGGGTCAGTACTGGAGGGGTCACTGTCACTAGTGGGGTACCTCAGGGGTCAGTACTGGAGGGATCACTGTCACTAGTGGGGTACCTCAGGGGTCAGTACTGGAGGGGTCACTGTCACTAATGGAGTACCTCAGGGGTCAGTACTGGAGTGGTCACTGTCACTAGTGGGGTACCTCAGGGGTCACTACTGGAGTGGTCACTGTCACTAGTGGGGTACCTCAGGGGTCAGTACTGGAGTGGTCACTGTCACTAGTGGGGTACCTCAGGGGTCAGTACTGGAGTGGTCACTGTCACTAGTGGGGTACCACAGGGGTCAGTACTGGAGTGGTCACTGTCACTAGTGGGGTACCACAGGGGTCAGTACTGGAGGGGTCACTGTCACTAGGGGGGTACCACAGGGGTCAGTACTAGAGGGGTCACTGTCACTAGGGGGGTACCTCAGGGGTCAGTACTGGAGGGGTCACTGTCACTAGTGGAGTACCTCAGGGGTCAGTACTGGAGGGGTCACTGTCACTAGTGGGGTACCACAGGGGTCAGTACTGGAGGGGTCACTGTCACTAGTGGGGTACCTCAGGGGTCAGTACTGGAGGGGTCACTGTCACTAGTGGGGTACCTCAGGGGTCAGTATTGGGCCCTATTCTCTTCAATTGATTTATTAATGATCTTGTAGAAGCCCTGCACAGTAAAATATCTATTTTTGCAGATGACACTAAACTGTGTAAAGTAAATAACACTGAAGAGGACAGTAT
>JAKVIS010006242.1:0-10727 GCA_033119425.1 Bufotes viridis
TACCCTTACCTCCTCTATTGACATACCTCATGTCCTACCCACTTGGATAGTATTAGGATTAACTCTAACCCTTAACCCTAACCTCCTCTATTGATATACCTTATGTCAAACCCACTTGGGTAGAGTTAGGGTTAACCCTAACCCTATCCCTATTCCTAAACCTAACCTCCTCTATTGATATACCTTATGTCAAACCCACTTGGATAGGATTAGGGTTCACCCTAATTCTATCCCTAACCCTAACCCTTAAGTCATGACCTACCCACTTGGGTAGGGTTATCTATAACCCTAACCCTAACCATAACCCTAAAACTAACCCACTAACCCTAACCATAACCCACTAACCCTAACCCTAAACCTAAACCAAACCCACTAACCCTAAACCTCCTCTATTCACTAACCCTAACCGTAACCCTAACCTACCAACTTCGGGTTAGGGTTAACTCTAACCCTATCCCTAAGCCTAAAGTTAACCCAATAACCCTAAATATATCCCACTAACCCTAACCCTCCTCTATTGACTTACCTCAGAACCTACCAACTTTTGAATGGTTAGGGTTAACCCAAACTCTTACCCTAACCCTTACCTCCTCTATTGACATATCTTATGTCCTATCCACTTGGGTAGGGTTAGGGTTAACTCTAACCCTAACTCTAACGCTAACCCACTAACCCTAACCATAACCCACTAACCCTAACCCTAACCCCCTAACCCTAACACTTATATTCCTCTATTGACTTACCTCATAACCTACCAACTTGGGTGTGGTTAGGGTTAACCCTAACTTTAACCCTAACCCTTACCTCCTCTATTGACATATCTTATGTCCTATCCACTTGGGTAGGGTTAGGGTTTACTCTAACCCTAACCATAACTCTAACGCTAACCCACTAACCCTAACCATAACCCACTAACCCTAACCCTAACCCCCTAACCCTAACACTTATATTCCTCTATTGACTTACCTCATAACCTACCAACTTGGGTATGGTTAGGGTTAACCCTAACTTTAACCCTAACCCTTACTTCCTCTATTGACATATCTTATGTCCTATCCACTTGGGTAGGGTTAGGGTTATCTCTAACCCTAACCATAGCTCTAAAGCTAACCCACTACCCCTAACCATAACCCACTAACCCTAACCCTAACCCCCTAACCCTAACCCTTACATTCCTCTATTGACTTACCTCATAACCTACCAACTTGGGTAGGGTTAGGTTTAACCCTAACCCTATCCCTTACCCCCTCTATTGACATACCTCATGTCCTACCCACTTTTGTAGTGTTAGGGTTAACTCTAACACTAACCCTAACCATAACTCTAAAGCTAACTCACTAACCCAAACCATAACTCACTAACCCTAACCCTAACCCACTAACCCTAACCCATTCATTCCTCTATTGACTTACTTCATAAGCTACCAACTTGGGTATGGTTAGGGTTAACCCTAACCCTATCCCTAACCCTTCCCTCCTCTATTGACATACCTCATGTCCTACCCACTTTGGTAGTGTTAAGGTTAACTCTAACCCTTAACCCTAACCTCCTCTATTGATATACCTTATGTCAAACCCACTTGGGTAGTGTTAGGGTTAACCCTAACCCTATCCCTATTCCTAACCCTAACCTCCTCTATTGATATACCTTATGTCAAACCCAGTTGGATAGGAAGAGGGTTCACCCTATTTCTATCCCTAACCCTAACCCTTAAGTCATGACCTACCCACTTGGGTAGGGTTAACTCTAACCCTAACCCTAAAGTTAACCCACTAACCCTAAACATAACCCACTAACCCAAACCCTAAGCCACTAACCCTAACTCTAACCCTAACCCTCCTCTATTGACTTACCTCAGAACCTACCAACTTGGGTAGGGTTAGGTTTAACCCTAACCCTAAACCGATCCCTAACCCTTACCCCCTCTATTGACATACCTCATGTCCTACCCACTTGAGTAGTGTTAGTGTTAACTGTAACCCTAACCCTAACCACCTCTATTGATATACCTTATGAAAAAACCCACTTGGGTAGGGTTAGGGTTAACCCTAACCCTATCCCTATTCCTAAACCTAACCTCCTCTATTGATTTACCTTATGTCAAACCCACTTGGATAGGGTTAGGGTCAACCCTAAACCTATCCCTAACCCTAACCCTATCCCTAGCCCTTACCTCCTCTATTGACATACCTCATTTTCTACCTACTTGGGTAGTGTTAGGGTTAACTCTAACCCTTAACCCTTACCTCCTCTATTGATATACCATATGTCAAACTCACTTGAATCGGGTTAGGGTTAACCTTAATGCTATCCCTAACCCTAACCCTTAAGTCATGACCTACCCACTTGGGTAGGGTTAACTCTAACCCTAACCCTAAAGTTAACCCACTAACCCTAAACATAACCCACTAACCCTAACCCTAAGCCACTAACCCTAACTCTAACCCTAACCCTCCTCTATTGACTTACCTCAGAACCTACCAACTTTTGAATGGTTAACTCTAACCCTAACCCTAACAATAACCCGAAAGCTAACCCACTAACCCTAACCATAACCCACTAACCCTAACCCTAACCCAAACCTACTAACCCTAAACCTCCTCTATTGACTTACCTCATAACCTACCAACTTCGGGTTAGGGTTAACCCGAACCCTAACCCTAACTCTAAAGCTAACCCACTAACCCTAACCATAACCAACTAACCCTAACCCCTAACCCTAACCCTTACATTCCTCTATTGATTTACCTCATAACATACCAACTTGGGTATGGTTAGGGGTAACCCTAACCCTAACCCTATCCCTTACCCTTACCTCCTCTATTGACATACCTCATGTTCTACCTACTTGGGTAGTGTTAGGTTTAACTCTAACCCTTAACCCTAACCTCCTCTATTGATATACCTTATGTCAAACCCACTTGAATCGGGTTAGGGTTAACCTTAATTCTATCCCTAACCCTAACCCTTAAGTCATGACCTACCCACTTGGCTAGGGTTAACTCTGACCCTAACCCTAACAATAACCCTAAAGCTAACCCACTAACCCTAACCATAACCCACTAACCCTAACCCTAACCCAAACCTACTAACCCTAAACCTCCTCTATTGACTTACCTCATAACCTACCAACTTCGGGTTAGGGTTAACCCGAACCCTAACCCTAACTCTAAAGCTAACCCACTAACCCTAAAAATAACCCACTAACCCTAACCCCTAACCCCAACTCTTACATTCCTCTATTGATTTACCTCATAACCTACCAACTTGGGTATGGTTTGGGTTAACCCTAACCCTAACCCTATCCCTAACCCTTACCTCCTCTATTGACATACCTCATGTCCTACCCACTTGGATAGTATTAGGGTTAACTCTAACCCTTAACCCTAACCCTAACCCTAACACTAACCCTATTCCTAAACCTAACCTCCTCGATTGATATCCCTTATGTCAAACCCACTTGGATAGGATTAGGGTTCACCCTAATTCTATCCCTAACCCTAACCCTTAAGTCATGACCTAACCACTTGGGTAGGGTTATCTCTAACCCTAACCATAACCCTAAAACTAACCCACTAACCCTAACCATAACCCACTAACCCTAACCCCTAACCCCAACCCTTACATTCCTCTATTGATTTACCTCATAACCTACCACCTTGGGTATGGTTAGGGTTAACCCTAACCCTAACCCTATCCCTAACCCTTACTTCCTCTATTGACATACCTCATGTCCTACCCACTTGGATAGTATTAGGGTTAACTCTAACCCTTAACCCTAACCCTAACCCTAACCCTAACACTAACCCTATTCCTAAACCTAACCTCCTCGATTGATATACCTTATGTCAAACCCACTTGGATAGGATTAGGGTTCACCCTAATTCTATCCCTAACCCTAACCCTTAAGTCATGACCTATCCACTTGGGTAGGGTTATCTCTAACCCTAACCATAACCCTAAAACTAACCCACTAACCCTAACCATAACCCACTAACCCTAACCCTAACCCCCTAACCCTAACCCTTACATTCCTCTATTGACTTACCTCATAACCTACCAACTTGGGTATGGTTAGGGTTAACCCTAACTTTAACCCTAACCCTTACTTCCTCTATTGACATATCTTATGTCCTATCCACTTGGGTAGGGTTAGGGTTAACTCTAACCCTAACCATAGCTCTAAAGCTAACCCACTACCCCTAACCATAACCCACTAACCCTAACCCTAACCCCCTAAACCTAACCCTTACATTCCTCTATTGACTTACCTCAAAACCTACCAAATTGGGTAGGGTTAGTTTTAACCCTAACCCTATCCCTTACCCCCTCTATTGACATACTTCATGTCCTACCCACTTTTGTAGTGTTAGGGTTAACTCTAACCCTAACCCTAAACATAACTCTAAAGCTAACCCACTAACCCTAACCATAACCCACTAACCCTAACCCTAACCCACACATTCCTCTATTGACTTACCTCATAAGCTACCAACTTGGGTATGGTTAGGGTTAACCCTAACCCTAACCCTATCCCTAACCCTTCCTTCCTCTATTGACATACCTCATGTCCTACCCACTTTGGTAGTGTTAAGGTTAACTCTAACCCTTAACCCTAACCTCCTCTATTGATATACCTTATGTCAAACCCACTTGGGTAGGGTTAGGGTTAACCCTAACCATATCCCTATTCCTAAACCTAACCTCCTCTATTGATATACCTTATGTCAAACCCACTTGGATAGGATTAGGGTTCACCCTAATTCTATCCCTAACCCTAACTCTTGAGTCATGACCTACCCACTTGGGTAGGGTTAACTCTAACCCTAACCTAAAGTTAACCCACTAACTCTAAACATAACCCACTAACCCTAACCCTAAGCCACTAACCTAACTCTAACCCTAACCCTCCTCTATTGACTTACCTCAGAACCTACCAACTTTTGAATGGTTAGGGTTAACCCTAACTCTAACCCTAACCCTAACCCTTACCTTTTCTATTGACATATCTTATGTCCAATCCACTTAGGTAGGGTTAGGGTTAATTCTAACCCTAACCATAACTCTAAAGCTAACCCACTAACCCTAACCATAACCCACTAACCTAACCCACTAACCCTAACCCTTACATTCCTCTATTGACTTACCTCATAACCTACCAACTTGGGTATGGTTAGGGTTAACCCTAACCCTAACTCTAACCCTAACCCTTACCTCCTCTATTGAAATATCTTATGTCCTATCCACTTGCTTAGGGTTAGGGTTAACTCTAACCCTAACCATAACTCTAAAGCTAACCCACTACCCCTAACCATAACCCACTAACCCTAACCCTAACCCCCTAACCCTTACATTCCTCTATTGACTTACCTCATAACCTACCAACTTGGGTAGGGTTAGGTTTAACCCTAACCCTAAACCGATCCCTAACCCTTACACCCTCTATTGACATACCTCATGTCCTACCCACTTGGGTAGTGTTAGGGTTAACTCCAACCCTAACCCTAACCTCCTCTATTGATATACCTTATGTCAAACCCACTTGGGTAGGGTTAGGGTTAAACCTAACCCTATCCCTATTCCTAAACCTAACCTCCTCTATTGATATACCTTATGTCAAACACACTTGGATATGGTTAGGGTTAACCCTAAACCTATCCCTAACCCTAACCCTATCCCTAGCACTTACCTCCTCTATTGACAAACCTCATGTTCTACCTACTTGAGTAGTGTTAGGGTTAACTCTAACCCTAACCCTAACCTAACCTCCTCTATTGATATACCTTATGTCAAACTCACTTGAATCGGGTTAGGGTTAACTTTAACTCTATCCCTAACCCTAACCTCTCTAAGTCATGTCATGTCCTACCCACTTGGCAGGTTAGGGTTAACTCTAACCCTAACCATAACAATCATAAAGCAAACCCACTAACCCTAACCATAACCCACCAACCCTAACCCTAACCCAAACCTACTAACCCTAAACCTCCTATATTGACTTACCTCCTATAACCTACCAACTTAGGGTTAGAGTTAACCCTAACCCTAACTCTAAAGCTAACCCACTAACCCTAACCATAACCCACTAACCCTAACCCCTAACCCTAACCCTTACATTCCTCTATTGATTTACCTCATAACCTACCAACTTGGGTATGGTTAGGGTTAACCCTAACCCTAACCCTATCCCTAACCCTTACCTCCTCTATTGACATACCTCATATCCTACCAACTTGGATAGTATGAGGATTAACTATAACCCTATCCCTATTCCTAAACCTAACCTCCTCTATTGAAATACCTTATGTCAAACCCACTTTGGATAGGATTAGGGTTCACCCTAATTCTATCCCTAACCCTAACCCTTAAGTCATGACCTACCCACTTGGGTAGGGTTAACTCTAACCCTAACCTAACAATAACCCTAAAACTAACCCACTAACCCTAACCATAACCCACTAACACTAACACTAACCTAACCTATCCAACTTCGGGTTAGGTTAACTCTAACCCTAACTCTAAAGCTAACCCACTAACCCTAACCATAACCCACTAACCCTAACCCTAACCCTAACCCTTACATTCCTCTATTGATTTACCTCATAACCTACCAACTTGGGTATGGTTAGGGTTAACCCTAACCCTATCCCTAACCCTTACCTCCTCCTATTGACATACCTCATGTCCTACCCACTTGGATAGTATTAGGGTTAACTCTAACCCTTAATCCTAACCTCCTCTATTGATATACCTTATGTCAAACCCACTTCGGGTAGGGTTAAGGTTCACCCTAATTCTATGCCTAACCCTAACCCTTAAGTCATGACCTACCCACTTGGGTAGGGTTATCTCTAACCTAACCCTAACCATAACCCTGAAACTAACCCACTAACCCTAACCATAGCCCACTAACCCTAACCCTAAACCAAACCCACTAACGCCTAAACATAACCCACTAACCCTAACCCTAAGCCACTAACCCTAAATCTAACCCTAACCCTCCTCTATTGACTTACCTCAGAACCTACCAACTTTTGTATGGTTAGGGTTAACCCTAACTCTAACCCTAACCCTTACCTTTTCTATTGACATATCTTATGTCCAATCCACTTAGGTAAGGTTAGGGTTAATTCTAACCCTAACCATAACTCTAAAGCTAACCCACTAACCCTAACCATAACCCACTAACCCTAACCCACTAACCCTAACCCTTACATTCCTCTATTGACTTACCTCATAACCTACCAACTTGGGTATGGTTATGGTTAACCCTAACCCTAACTCTAACCCTAACCCTTACCTCCTATATTGAAATATCTTATGTCCTATCCAATTGCTTAGGGTTAGGGTTAACTCTAACCCTAACCATAACTCTAAAGCTAACCCACTACCCCTAACCATAACCCACTAACCCTAAACCTAACCCGCTAACCCTAACCCTTACATTCCTCTATTGACTTACTTCATAACCTACCAACTTGGGTAGGGTAAGGTTTAACCCTAACCCTAACCCGATCCCTAACCCTTACCCTCTATTGACATACCTCATGTCCTACCCACTTGGGTAGTGTTAGGGTTCACTCTAACCCTAACCCTAACCTCCTCTATTGATATACCTTATGTCAAACCCACTTGGTTAGGGTTAGGGTTAACCCTAACCCTATCCCTATTCCTAATCCTAACCTCCTCTATTGATATACCTTATGTCAAACCCACTTGGATAGGGTTAGGGTTAACCCTAAACCTATCCTAACCCTAACCCTATCCCTAGCCCTTACCTCCTTTATTGACATACCTCATGTTCTACCTACTTGGGTAGTGTTAGGGTTAACTCTAACCCATAACCCTAACCTCCTCTATTGATATACCTTATGTCAAACCCACTTGAATCAGGTTAGGGTTAACCTTAATTCTATCCCTAACCCTAACCCTTAAGTCATGACCTACCCACTTGGCTAGGGTTAACTCTAACCCTAACCCTAACAATAACCCTAACGCTAACCCACTAACCCTAACCATAACCCACTAACCCTAACCCTAACCCAAACCCACTAACCCTAAACCTCCTCTATTCACTAACCCTAACCCTAACCCTAACCTACCAACTTCGGGTTAGGGTTAGCCTAACCCTATCCTAACCCTAAAGTTAACCCAATAACCCTAAATATAACCCACTAACCTAACCCTAACCCTAACCCTCCTCTATTGACTTACCTCAGAACCTACCAACTTTTGAATGGTTAGGGTTAACCCTAACTCTGACCCTAACCCTTACCTCCTCTATTGACATATCTTATGTCCTATCCACTTGGGTAGGGTTAGGGTTAACTCTAACCCTAACCATAACTCTAACGCTAACCCACTAACCCTAACCATAACCCACTAACCCTAACCCTAAACCCCTAACCCTAACCCTTACATTCCTCTATTGACTTACCTCATAACCTACCAACTTGGGTATGGTTAGGGTTAACCCTAACTTTAACCCTAACCCTTACTTCCTCTATTGACATATCTTATGTCCTATCCACTTGGGTAGGGTTAGGGTTAACTCTAACCCTAACCATAGCTCTAAAGCTAACCCACTACCCCTAACCATAACCCACTAACCCTAACCCTTACATTCCTCTATTGACTTACCTCATAACCTACCAACTTGGGTAGGGTTAGGTTTAACCTAACCCTATCCCTTACCCTCTATTGACATACCTCATGTCCTACCCACTTTTGTAGTGTTAGAGTTAACTCTAACCCTAACCCTAACCATAACTCTAAAGCTAACCCACTAACCCTAACCATAACCCACTAACCCTAACCCTAACCCACTAACCCTAACCCTTACATTCCTCTATTGACTTACCTCATAAGCTACCAACTTGGGTATGGTTAGGGTTAACCCTAACCCTAACCCTATCCTAACCCTTCCTCCTCTATTGACATACCTCATGTCCTACCCACTTGGGTAGTGTTAGGGTTAACTCTAACCCTTAACCCTAACCTCCTCTATTGATATACCTTATGTCAAACCCACTTGGGTAGGGTTAGGGTTAACCTAACCCTATCCCTATTCCTAAACCTAACCTCCTCTATTGATATACCTTATGTCAAACCCACTTGGATAGGATTAGGGTTCACCCTAATTCTATCCCTAACCCTAACCCTTAAGTCATGACCTACCCACTTGGGTAGGGTTAACTCTAACCCTAACCCTAAAAGTTAACCCACTAACCCTAAACATAACCTCACTAACCCTAACCCTAAGCCACTAACCCTAAATCTAACCCTAACCCTCACTCTATTGACTTACCTCAGAACCTACCAACTTTTGAATGGTTAGGTTAACCCTAACTCTAACCCTAACCCTAACCCTTACCTTTCTATTGACATATCTTATGTCCAATCCACTTTGGCAAGGTTAGGTTAATTAACTAACCCTAACCATAACTCTAAAGCCAACCCACCAACCCTAACCATAACCCACTAACCCTAACCCTAACCCAAACCTACTAACCCTAAACCTCCTCTATTGACTTACCTCATAACCTACCAACTTCGGGTTAGGGTTAACCTGAACCCTAACCCTAACTCTAAAGCTAACCCACTAACCTAACCATAACCCACTAACCCTAACCCCTAACCCTAACCCTTACATTCTCTCTATTGATTTACCTCATAACCTACCAACTTGGGTATGGTTAGGGGTAACCCTAACCTAACCCTATCCCTAACCCTTACCTCCTCTATTGACATACCTCATATCCTACCAACTTGGATAGTATGAGGATTAACTATAACCCATCCCTATTCCTAAACCTAACCTCTCTCTATTGAAATACCTTATGTCAAACCCACTTGGATGGGATTAGGGTTCACCTAATTCTATCCTAACCTAACCCTTAAGTCATGACCTACCCACTTGGGTAGGGATTAACTCTAACCTAACCCTAACAATAACCCTAAAACTAACCCACTAACCTAACCATAACCCACTAACTTACTAACACTAACCCTAACCTACCAACTTCGGGTTATGGTTAACCCTAACCCTAACTCTAAAGCTAACCCACTAACCCTAACCATAACCCACTAACCCTAACCCTAACCCTAACCCTTACATTCCTCTATTGATTTACCTCATAACCTACCAACTTGGGTATGGTTGGAGGTTAACCCTAACCCTATCCCTAACCCTTACCTCCTCTATTGACATACCTCATGTCCTACCCACTTGGATAGTATTAGGGTTAACTCTCAACCCTAATCCTAACCTCCTCTATTGATATACCTTGTGTCAAACCCACTTGGGTAGGGTTAAGGTTCACCCTAATTCCTATGCCTAACCCTAACCCTTAAGTCATGACCTACCCACTTGGGTAGGGTTATCTCTAACCCTAACCCTAACCATAACCCTGAAACTAACCCACTAACCCAACCATAGCCCACTAACCCTAACCCTAAACCAAACCCACTAACGCTAAACATAACCCACTAACCCTAACCCTAAGCCACTAACCCTAAATCTAACCCTAACCCTCCTCTATTGACTTACCTCAGAACCTACCAACTTTTGTATGGTTAGGGTTAACCCTAACTCTAACCCTAACCTCTTACCTTTTCTATTGACATATCTTATGTCCAATCCACTTAGGTAAGGTTAGGGTTAACCCTAACCCTAACCATAACTCTAAAGCTAACCCACTAACCTAACCATAACCCACTAACCTAAC
>JAKVIS010006243.1:0-10774 GCA_033119425.1 Bufotes viridis
AAACGCTCAGGTCTGGAACCCAGGGTTAGATGCCTGGTTATGCAGGTTGTGCTCAGGTTTAGAGCGTTAATGTGCCTCGCTCCAGGTCTGATTGCACAGCGTGCACTGCAAACCACACGTGTCTTGTCGACTGCACATTTTCTGAAGAACTACCACACCAGGGAACTCCTTGGAGATGGCTTTGTGTGCTTAGTCCTGGATGCGG
This sequence comes from Bufotes viridis, assembly GCA_033119425.1. Lineage (NCBI taxonomy): Eukaryota > Metazoa > Chordata > Amphibia > Anura > Bufonidae > Bufotes > Bufotes viridis. The sequence goes on from JAKVIS010006243.1 coordinate 206, forward strand.
TAAGCAGCCTGCTTTTGCACCCTACTCCCTTTTGCTGTGCTGGTGGCTCTGTGCGACCACCGCCTCTCCCTCCGAACTGCACAGGTCACTCGCGCGACCTTGATTCCATGTGGGTCTAGGACCTCATCGTCCTCCACATCATCTTCCACCCAGTCTTTACCCTGCCCTCCTTTCCAGTTTGCACTAGAAAGAAGTTGGCACCTGTATTTCGTCATCATCAGAGACGTGCTGCGGTGGTCTTCCCATGTCCTTATCCTCAAACATAAGTGGTTGGGCATCGGTGCACTCAATCTCTTCCACTTCTGGGGCAGGGCTAGGTGGATGGCTGACGGAAGCCCTGCCAGCAGACTCATCAAAAGCATAAGAGACTGTTTCATGACTTGGGGCTCAGACTCCTGGGCTGATTGCACAGGGGTGAGGTGAAAACAGATGCCCATGGGCTGCAAGTGCCAACTCTGCTGTAACGGTCCTGGCTCACCTGAGTCAGAGGACAGCCGGCTGGTGGTTGGAGTCCAGTGGCAAGACCCACAGAAGCAGGAAGCAGGTAGCGTGGTCGATCAGTCCGGGTGGCGCAGTAGAGATGGCAGCGGTAACAGCAGGAGTAGACAGGGCGTGGTCGGTGGAAGGCGAAAGGGTCAATGCAGGCGGCAGTTAGCGAGGTCAAGCGGTCCGGGTCGGCAACAACGTGAAACAGCAGTGGTCGGTGGAGGAGCAGGAGGAAGCTTGCTACAGGCTTGAGGCACAATAACCAGCAAAGGACTGGAGTTTCAAGGGCTGGGATTTATAGGGAAGTAGCAGGTGCAAGAGATTGGGATAATCAGCAGGACAAGGCAAGGACAAGAGAGGTAGTAGAAGTTAGAAGTTAGCTAGAGAATAGTCCAAGGAGACGGTAGCCTGGTGGGTAGAGCTACCGTCTGGACATGACCGACCACGGGTTCGAGTCCTGACAGTACTCCCCCTTCCAAAGGTGACCTCCGGGCACCGCGGGAAGGCTTATCTGGGTGACTCAGGTGGAACTCCTGACAAGTCTGGGGCATGAACATTTTCTTCAGGCTCCCAGGAGTTATCCTCAGGAGGGTAAGCCCTCCCACCCAATTAAATATTGCAATTTTCCTCGGGGTGGATCCTGGAGTCGAGGATCTTCAGACAACTGAACTCTTCATCACCTTGTACCCTCACGGGTGGTGGAGGGCGAGTGGCGGCCAGTGAAGGTATTCTCACGTATGGCTTGAGGAGAGGCAATGGAAGACAGGGTGCACCCTAATGAATCCGGAAGGTCAAGCGGAGCAGTGACCTCATTGATTTGTGCGGTGACCTGGAGCGGACCCATGTATTTTAGGGCTAACTTTTGGAGGGGACCTTCAGTCCTGAGGTTCCTGGTGGACAGCCATGCCTGTCTCCTGCATGGAAGCCCGGGGTGGGTTTGCGGCGTCTGTCTGCTCCTGTTTAAAGCGACCTCTGCAGCGGGCTGGAGTTGTCTATTATGTCCTTTTGTGCCTCCTGTAGAGTTGTTAGGCGCTCGGCCACTGCTGGGAGGGTGGAGGCAGGGCAGGTGGGGGAATGAACACGGGGTGCAGCCAGAGCTGGCAAGAAAGAAGGCTTTGCTTGGTTGAGCTGTGCTCAGCATTGTGTAGGCGGACTCGGCTGTGGGGAGATGGTCAAGTCAGTCATCCTGCAGGTGGGAGCTGAAAAGCTAGCGAGGTACTGCTCTAAGGTCTGGTTAGTTCTCCCGCTCTGCCCGTTTGACTGAGGGTGGAAGCGGAGGAAAGGTTCACCTAACCAGCGCCAGGCAGAAGTCCTTCCAGAACTTTGAGGTAAATTGTACACCTCGGTCTGAGACCACGTCAGTCCGGAATCCCATGCAGCCTGAAGACCCTCTTTGAGGACAAGATCAGCCGTCTGTTTGGCCGTAGGTAGGCCCTTGTAGAGGATGAAATGGGCCATTTGGTGAGGGCGGTCGGACCCGACCAGGATGGTGTTCATCCCTTTTGAAGGGAGGAAGGTCTACCACAAAGTCCATGGAGATCGAGCCCCAGGGCGGGAGGAATTGGGAGGGGTTGTAACAGACCCACGGGAGAGAACGAGGAGTCTTATTGCGGGCACAGACGTGCACGGAGGATGTACTTGGTGTCCTCCTTGTATGTTGGCCACCAGAAGGAGCGTGAGAGAAGCTCCTGGAGTCTTTCTTGTGCCCAGATGGCCGGCCAGCTTGGAGTCATGGTTAAGTTTGAACACTTCGAGTCGTAGCGATTTCTGGTACATAAGAGTTGTAGGTCCTGATGAAACCAATGACCATTTTAAACGTGAGGCTGACATTCCTTGTGTGGGTGGGTGAGGAAGGGGTCATTTTCGTATCCTTCTTTGATTGTGACCAGGAGTTCTTTAGAGTAGGTGGTCCCCACAACACTTTTCTCGGATAGGATGTTGTCTTGGCCCTTATTACTCTGTGAGGCTCCGAAAACATTCTGGAGAGGGCGTCAGCCTTGCCGTTTTGATCAGGCGATATGTGATGAAAGTTAGAGCGGGAAAAGAATCAGCTCCATCTGGCCTGTCTGGCTGTGAGTCTCTTAGCGCTGCGAGATGAACTCGAGGTTTTGTGGTCGGTTGAAATACGATTATAGGGGTTGGCAGCTCCCTCAGCAGGTGTCTCCACTCGGAGAAGGCTTCCTTGATCGCCAGTAGTTCTTTGTTACCGATAGTCGTAGTTCTTCTCGGAGGGGGACATTTGGCGAGAGAAATATGCGCACGGGTGTAGTAGCATCTTCTCCCCTGTCCGGCGACAGAACTGCCCCTACCGCTGGAGTCAGATGCATCCACTTCGATAGTAAAAGGCAACTTCAGGGTTCGGGTGGACTAGGATTGGAGCAGAAGTGAAGAGGAGTTTCAACTTCGTGAAGGCCTCCTGGGCCTCAGGTGTCCAGGAGAAGGGACTGCCTTTTGGTGAGTTGGGTGATCGGTGCGATGACCTTGGAGAAGTCCCGGATAAACTTCCGATAGAAGTTGGCGAGCCAATAAATCTTGTACCTCCTTCACGCTTCTTGGAATGGGCCAGTCCAACACGGCTTGGACCTTCCCTGGGTCCATACTTAGGCCCTCTGGGGAGATGATGTACCCGGAACTGAGTGGTGGTTCGCTCAAACTCACATTTCTCGAGTTTGATATAAAGAGAGTTCTGCGGAGTCTCTGCAATACCCTGCTGGACATGTTCGCGGTGCTGTTCGAGGTCTTCTGGAGAAGATCAAGATGTCAGTCCAGGTAAACGACTACAAACAGATCCAGCATGTCCCTGAGGACATCATTAATAAAGTGCTGGAAGGTGGGCGGAGCATTACAAAGTCCGAAGGCATGACCAGGTACTCAGTGACCATAACGCGTCCGGAAGGCGGTCTTCCATTCGTCCCCAGGGCTGGATTCGGACAAGGTTATGAGGCCCCTCGAAGGTCAAGTTTGGTGAAGATTTTTCGCTACCCGGAGTCTCTCGAGAGTTCAGAAATCAGCGGGAGCGGTACCGGTTCTTAACGGTTATGTCGTTAGCTTCCTGTAGTCAATGCAGGGACGCAAGGATGAGTCTTTTTCTCCACAAAGAAAAAGGAGGCTCCTGCTGGGGAGGTAGAGGGCGGATGAACCTTTCTTTAGGTCCTCGTCCAGGTATTCTTTCAGAGCCTTGAGTTCAGGCTCTGAGAGGGAATAGATACTGCCAAAGGTATTTCGGCCCCGGGCAACAGTTCTATTGGGCAGTCGTAGGAGTCGGTGTGGCGGCAGCTTGTCTGCGTTTTCTTATGCGAGACATCTTGGAACTCTACGGTATTGAGGGGTAGTAGATTCCTGATGGATACTTCAGAGATAGTCGTGTCTTCGGATGGAAGGACAGGTTTGTAGGAGCAATTGAGCTGAACAAAACTCAGACGGAAACCGTAAGCAGCGGTTCCCCAATCACCGAGGGGTTGTGGGTGGCCAACCATGGAATGCCCAGGATCACCGGGAACTTTGGGAGGCGATCAGGAGAAGTGAATGAGTCTCTGATGATCGGGCTTGATGAAGAGTTGAAGGTCAGCGGTTTGCGTGCAGTAACCGCCCAGAAGAGCGGGGTCCCATCAGCGGTTTCAGATCGAAGGGGCTGCCCTGGTTACCAGTGGTATGTTGTTCTCATGAGCGAAGGTCAAGTCCATGAAATTCCGTCCGACCCCGAGTCAAGCATTGCAGAGCAGGGAAGCTGTCGTTCCCAATGGTGATAAGGATGGATACAAATGAAGTGGGACCCGGTACCTGTAGTGTCTATGGTTTCAGAGGCCAAGGATGAGGTTGTGGCCTTTGTAACTCCCAGTAATTCTGTTACAGCGATGGTTCAGCTGAGTCTTATTAGGGCACCTAATAGCGAGTGCCCTGGCTCAGCTACAGTAAGACACAAAGGCCTGCGGATAGTCGTCTCTCCTTTTCAGCAGCCGATAGAGTCTTGCGCAGTGCGTCGACCTGCATGGGCTCGGTGGAGGATTGGTGAGCCGGCTGAGTCGTTGGAGTGAAAGGTACACGGGCCTGTTATCTAGGGACCAGAGTCTTTCTCTCCTTCTTTCTGCCAGTCTCCGGTCAATCGGATGCATAGTTGGACGAAATCATCCAGATCGTCTGGGGCGTCTACCCTGGCGAGCTCATCCTTTATAGGTTCGGAGAGTCCACGGCAAGTGACTCTTCTGGGCAGCTGGGTTCCAGAGTGGTGTCCGTGACCCAGCGGCTGAACTCTGAGGAATACTGGCTACAGGCGTCTTCCCTGCCGTAGACTGCAGCAGCCTAGCCTCGGCAGTCGCAGCATAGGTTAGGGTCGTCGAACACTTGGCTCATGGCTGTGGTGAAGTTGTCTAAGTTATTCAATAGGAGACTGTGGGATTCCACATATGGGGATGCCCATGCCAGGGCCTCATCAGTTAGAAGGTTGATGATGAACAGGATCTTCCTTCTGTCTGAGGTAAAGAGCCCGGCTGCATCTGAAAGTAAATCTGGCACTGGTTGAGAACCCCGAGAATTGGTTCCGATCGCCGTTAAACTTTGACGGGAGAGGCATGCTGGGTGTCGGTGACCGCGCCGCGTACGTCCAGTAGTCGACGCTGCAAGTCGATAATTTCCCTCTGTTGGCTCTGGATTGCACCTTTGAGTTGAGTAATTTCTCTTGGGCAGTGGTGCCAGACTCCTGAAGTTCGGAGACCTGCTTGCGCAGAGTGGCCATTGCGGACTCCATGGTAGGGCTGATTATTCTGTAACGGTCCTTGGCTCACCTGAGTCAGAGGACAGCCGGCTGGTGGTTGGAGTCCAGTGGCAAGACCCACAGAAGCAGGAAGCAGGTAGCGTGGTCGATCAGTCCGGGTCGGCAGTAGAGATGGCAGCGAGGTAACAGCAGGGAGTAGACAGAGGCGTGGTCGGTGGAAGGCAAGGGTCAATGCAGGCGGCAGTTCGGCGAGGTCAACGGTCCGGGTCGGCAACAACGGTAAACAGCAGCAGTAGTCGTGGAGGAGCAGAGAGAAGCTTGCTACAGGCTTGAGGCACAATACCAGCAAAGGACTGGGTTCAAGGGCTGGGTTTTTATAGGAAGTAGTAGGTGCAAGAGATTGGGATAATCAGCAGGACAAGGCAAGGACAAGAGAGGTAGTAGAAGTTAGAAGTTAGCTAGAGAATAGTCCAAGGAGAGACGGTAGCCTAGTGGGTAGAGCTACCGTCTGGGACATGACCGGCCACGGGTTCGAGTCCTGACATCTGCGCTTTCAGCAGGGCACAGGATGGGAGACAATGTGAAGGTACTGGAGGCACTGTCAGTCACCTAATCTACTAGCGACTGTACTTTTTCTGGCCTCACCATTCGTAGAGCGACATTCGGGCCTACTAAATAACGCTGAAGGCTCTGTCATCTAGGCGCACCTGAGGAATGTGTTTCATTTGGGCATGTAGCTGGCACAGATCGACTATGTTCTTTCCCTGCAACAGGAGCTCCACCAGCACCAGCAGCACCACCGACCAGGGCCCACGTCCCTTATTTGACACTCTCCTCATTTTTTGCGGTCACCCCTGAAGTAACAGGCGTTTTTACTAAATTTAGCACCCTGTCAGCAATGCAGATCAGGTTTTTCACCGGCAAGACTGGGTTAACGTCACCCACCAATGGAACAGACAATTTTTAGAAATTTGGGTCCCTGTCACCTATGCAGAGCAGGGTTTTATTCACGAGCAAAACTGGGTTAGTCACCTAAGAGAATAAAACAGACGAGTTTTTTAAATATAGGTCCCCTGTCACCTATGCCAGAGCAGGGGTTTGTATGCGACAAAAATGGTAAAATGTCACCCAAGAATGTAACAGATGATTTTTAGAAATTTAGGTCCCTGTCACCTATGCAGAGCAGGGTTTGTATACATCCATAAGAGGCAGTATCTGTAGTGTTAGGGACCCTTATGCAAGCTGCCCGTGAAGTGGTACTTGGGCCCGACATACTTTTGATCAAAAATGCGCTAAGAGCTTCCTTCATTCTACATTTTTGGAATGAGCCCCATTTTTATTTTTTTCTGTTACTTTATGATGTATTGTGCAGCCATCTTTTAACCAACTTTAAACCTGGGTTAATGTCACCCACCAATGGAACAGGCGATTTTTAGAAATTTAGGTCCCGTCACCTATGCAGAGCAGGGATTTCTATACAGCAAAACTGAGTTAATGTCACCCACCAATGGAACAGACGATTTTTAGAAATTTAGGTCCCTGTCACCTATTCAGAGCAGGGGTTTGTATATGGCAAAAATTGTAAAATGTCACCCAAGAATGTAACAGATTTTTAGAAATGTATTTCCCTGTCACCTATGCAGAGCAGGGTTTATTCACAGCTGATTCCCTTGTTTTGTCATTTACTAGGATAAGTCTAGATAGTGTGTAGGATGTCTACCTCACTTTATACTAATCACACTCTGAACTATAACCCAGGCTTGAGACTGAAATGTAGCTATACCGCAATGTACCATTCCATCTGATTTTTACCTTTATTTTGTTATTATGTTTATATTATTATATTGTTGTTTTGTATTTTGTATATGTATGCAGTTCTATATAATGTATACACAAGTGTACTACCTCATGCTGCACTTGAAAATACTTCAATATAAACCTAAGGTTTAAAATAAAAAACGTTCTATCAACTCTTCTGTAATGTTTTAGTAAAAAAAACTCATTTCACGTAGAAATCGCAATACTGGAGCATTCTTATGGGTGACGTTCCTCTATTATTCCTGCTGGAAAATAATAAATACACTTGTTAAAGGCGTTCTATCAACTCTCCTGTAATGTTTTGGTAAATAATACTCAAGTCCTTTCACATAATATCACATAATATCACAATACTGTAGCATTCTTATTGCCGGAGTTACTCTATTATTCTGGCTGGAAAAGAACAAATACACTTGTTAATATTGCCAAATGTTATTGAGAAATGTCCAATCCTAGCAAAAACAGTAGTTGCTAAAACAGACATGTCAGGGGAGCGTGGGTCCTCTTTAAAATGTAGTTGTTCAATAAGAAGTAAGGCTGGAAGACAAAGTGACTAAAAAGTGGTTTCAAACTTAGCAGCTGACCGACGAGCTTCAGAACATTTCATCTGCTCAGCAATGCTCCTAAATAATAAACCGTATAATCTAATGAAACCTCTTAAAGTGGCTATGTCACCCCCGAGTTTTCTTTTTAAAATGAATTCTATATGCTTTTTCTACTTTATTAGAAATTTCTTAATGTGTCCCCATTTGTATTTAGTTGCAAAAATTAGCTTTTACATCAGTTAAAATTTAAGATGATACAAGAAATATTATTTGCAGCCGAATACCGTGCACTTTATTATATTCTCCTCCCTGTAGAACAATTTACGGTACATTTAAATAAATAAATTTTATCTCAATAAACGATTCAGCAAATTCCGGCGCCAGGTGCTGAAGTTTTGCGATCTCCAATATGTTTTATATGCTTGCCTTTCATGGGGCGCAGCAATTAGATGGTAATGGTTACATCTTACGTGCAAAATAAATAAACAATTTAAATTGAAACTCGGCAAATTTAAAGTGCTCTGTGCCAGGTATACTGCGGCAATTTCATCAGGCACGGAAAATAACTTTCTTGCAGTAAATTACTTATCTTTTCATTAAGTTATTCACCTTATTGTTTTTAACTTCTATGGACTTTCTTCTTATGAGGAACTTAAAGGATTGTGTCACAAAAAACTATATTTTTCAAATAAGCACCTGGATCTGAATACTTTTGTAGTGCATGTATTAAATATTTAGTTTAGCCACTGAGTTTATTCAATAAAATGTATCTGTATAGCGCCACCTGCTGTTGGTTCTTTCCTTACTTCTCTCTGTTAACCTCACTGAGGTAGACGCACATGCTCAGCTCCATGCTTCAACTGTCACCAACCCTGCAGTTAGAAGCCGTGACAATGAGGGGGCATTCACAAGACTGTATTCTCAGTCCCGCATCCCATCCGCATTTTTTGTGGGACCCATTCCTCAGGATGGCGATACACGTGAACACTGCACCTATAGTATGTGGGACATGCGGTATGTACAACGCATTGACTAGGTCCCTTCTCTACAAGTTAACCAAAGAAAGCACTTGTATAATGATAGAAAATCTTAATCTTTATTAAATACATAATTAAAAACACAATAAATATGAAAGCATGGTATAGTGGTGAAACAAATACACTGGGCTGGCAATCGCCCATAAAAGAGTGAGTATACTTGGCTAGGATAACTTAACAAAAATGGAGTGCCAGTGTACTCATGTGCACTGCAAAATTTCATAAGGTGATTATGCTGTCCTATGTTACATTCAGAGATAACATATAAAAGTTGGAGCAACTATAGCGTATAAGCACATGAGACCATGTATAAAAATACCCAATGAGGCCTGCATCACATCGCTGCCATGGAGGTATAAGTCTAATTGTTTTTATCTTTTTTTTTCCCGGCGCTCTAGGCCGGGCGGCGCTGCGTGATGAGAACATATCCCTGCCACTTTACAAATCACTGGTCAGACCACACATGGAGTACTGTGTACAGTTCTGGGCTCCTGTGAGACAAAGGCAGACATAGCAGAGCTGGAGAGGGGTTCAGAGGAGGACAGCTAAAGTAATAACTGGAATGGGGCAATCTACAATACCCTGAAAGGTTATCACAATTAGGGTTATTCACCTTAGAAAAAAGAAGCGACTGAGGAGATCTAATAATCTATGTATAAATATTATCAGGGGTCAGTACAGAGATCTCTCCCATCATCTATTTATCCCCAGGACTGTGACTGTGACGAGGGAACATCCTCTGCGTCTGGAGGAAAGAAAGGTTTGTACACAACATAGAAGAGGATTCTTCTACGGTAAGAGCAGTGAGACTATGGAACCTCTGCCTGAGGAGGTGGTGATGGTGAGTACAATAAAGGAATTCAAGAGGGCCTGGATGTATATCTCGCCGAGTGTAATAATGTACAGGCCACAGCTGCTAGAGAGGGTCGTTGATCCAGGGAGTACTTCTTTTCCCCTGGATCAACTAGCCTGAGATGTTCAGGGCCGAACTGGATGGACAGATGTCTTTTTTTCGGGCCTTATGAACCATGTTACTATGGGGCAAATGTCTGGCACATGGGGGACACTCATGGGGGCATCTACTGGCACATGGGGGGGGACACTATGGGGGCATTGCTGGCACGTGAGGGACACTATGGAGGCGTTGCCTGGCACATGGGGAGCATCCACGGGGGCATTGCTGGCACATGGGGGGATCACTCATAGGGGCATAGCTGGCACATGGGGGGACACTATGGGGGCAAGTATTGCTGGCTTACATGGGAGACACTATGGGGGCATTGCTGGCACATAGGGGGGACACTATGGGGGGGAATTCCACTGGGTGCATTAAGCTGGCAAATTATGGGGACACTATGAGTTGTTGGCAGGAGGGTCCCCCTCCCCCACATTATTGGTGGCAGTATGCCCCCCCTCCCCAGTATCAATCATTGGTGGCAGTGGGCAGTTCCGAGCTCGGGAGTCCCAGCAGTGTGGTGCTGGGGCTCCCGATCGGGGCCACACGTGGCAGCCAGGAGCGCTACTGAAGTCCTGGCTGCGCCATCGACCGGTCAGTGAGCAGCATTACAGTGATGTGCAGTAGTGGCCGCCGGGCGCTCCCATCTTCTGCCCGTGTGGGGCATTGCTAATGCTGCAGCATTAGCAATGTGCGCGCAGACCTATGAGAAGAAGTGTACTCGGCGGCCACGGCGCACGGTGAGTAATGCCGCTGCAACCGACCTGGCTGCCCTGGCAGCCGGACCCTTCGTAGCGCCTGGCTGCCATGCAGACCCGATCGAGCCCCAGCGACCCACCTGCTGGGACTCCGATCGTCCACTACCGCCTCCGTGGTGTGGTCATATCGCGGTCTCCTCTTCTGCTCCCTGCTTTTTATTGGCCGGCGGCATGGTGTTTATGGGCGGACTGTGTGTGTAGAGTGTGTGCTCCATTGGTCTATGCAGCTGCGCATGCGCATCTTCACTAATCGGAAGTA
>JAKVIS010006244.1:0-10733 GCA_033119425.1 Bufotes viridis
AGCTACGCAGCACAGGAGCTTGTAAGGGGGACTGAAGCAGCCGGCCTCTGCATGCTGTTGATGCTCCTTGCTCCATTCTGACGCTTCGACCATGCTACTGCTCCTGGGCCCTCTGCCCTCAGGGCCCGAAGCAGTGGCTTCCATGATGGCTACGGTTAGTGAATGAAATGACTGCAGCTCCCTCAAAGCCCAGCAATGAGCCTTCCCATCTGTATTGAAGGAAAGCCCATAGCAGCGCCAGTGGGGCCCGGCCCTGTCCGTGAAACACGGATGAAACATGGATGGCAATCAGTGTTGCATCCGTGGTTTTCACAGACCCATAGACTCTAATGGATGTGATGGATCCGTGAACAGACAAAATAGAGCATGCATCTGGCTAAAAACATGGACCATGGTAAAAATATACTCTACAATGAATGGGTCCGTGGAGAACACGTACAGCACACGTATGTGGAACACTGACATGTGAATGAGTCTTATAAAGCATTAACAACTGTAATATTAGGGCCCATTCACATGTGCAGCAAATGGGTCAGCATCCGCACTTCCCTTCCTGCCACCCCACAAAAATGTCCTATTTTTGTTCGCAGCCCCCGGACAAGAATAGGCATTTCTATCATAGTGCAGTCCGCAAAATACAGAACGCACGTGGCTGGTGTCTGTGTTTTTGCGCATCCCACTTACGGACCGCAAAACAGCTGGATGTATGAATGGACCCTAGAGCTCATGCACACGAACGTATCTTCTTCCGTGTCCGTTCCGCTTTTCGCAGACCGTATGCGAACCATCTCATTTCAATGGATCCGCAAAAAAATGGAAGTTACCCGCGTGCATTCAGCTTCGTGATTTCCGTTCCGCAAAAATAGAACATGTCCTATTATTGCCCGCATCACGGAAAAGGATAGCACTGTTTTATTCGGGGCCAGCTGTTCCGCAACGGAACAGTGTGCTGTCCGCATGTTTTGCGGACCCATAGAAATGAATAGTTCTGCATCCTCATCCGACAAAAAAATGGGACGGACACGGAAACAAAATACGTTTGTGTGAATGTAGCCTTAGGCCTCTTGCACACAAGCGTTTTTTTGCGAGTGTATGGGCCGTTTTTTTGTGTTCCGTATAACGTCCCGCTTACGGAACCATTCATTTCAATGGTTCCGCAAAAAAATTGAATGTACTCCATATGCATTCCGTTTCCGTATTTCCATTTTCCGTTCAAAGATAGAACATGTCCTGTTATTGCCCACAAATCACGTTCCCGTGGCTCCATTTAAATCAAATCAATGGGGCTGTAAAGAAGCAGAACGGGATACGGAATGCATCCGTATGTCCTCCGTATCCGTTCCATTTTTGCGGAACCATCTACCCAATTTTCAATGTAATTACTGTATACTGTATATGCCACGCTTCCGTTTCCGTTGCGTAAAAACGGATCACATACGGGAAATGGAACAGGAAACACAACGGATCACAAAATGGAACAACGGATCCGTGAAAAGCGGACCGCAAAACCATACATTCGTGTGCAACAAGCCTAAGGCCCCATTCACACTTCCGCGAATGGGTCCGCATCCCTTCCGCATTCTGCGGAATGAGTGCGTCCCCATTCATTCTTTTTTGGGGCCGGGCGTGTAGCCGGTCCCCCGAACTTCCGGGCTCGGCCCCTAACTTCTGGTCCACGGCTCCGCAAAGATAGAACATATCCTATCTCGTCCTCAGCTGCGGACGAGAATAGGCCTAGGGGGTGCCGCTGGGTGTGCTCCGTCGACATGTGAATGGACTTTCACACGTCCGCAATTCTGCTCTGCATTTTTGCGGAACGGAATTGCAGACCCATTCATTCCTATGGGGACACTATGTCCCGCCCGTGATGCAATTGCGGATCCGCACTACCGGGTCCGGCACCGTGTTCCCGAAAAAACAGAACTTGTCCTAACCTTGTCCGCAATGCCGTAAAGAAAAGGCATTTCTCTATAGTGGCGCCCGATGTGCAGTCTGCAAATTGTGGAACGCACATTGCCGATGTCCGTGTTTTGCGGATCTATAGATCCGCAAAGCACTTGCGGACGTGTGAATGGGGCCTTAGGCTGTAGGAAGGAACAATTAGTCTGGCAAGCACCCGACTGTATAAGGAGGGTGCTCAGGGACTGATGGTCCCCCCCCTCCGCCCTTTTCCCCTTACGGCTTTAGGGTGCTGGCCCCTTCGAGTTAATAGTAAAGTAGATGGCAGAATAGGACCATTAAGAGGTTAATTCACTGGGGAGCTCCTTAGACAGGATGTGGGCGGGGCAGAGAATCCTGGAGGCTGCATATACTCACTCCATATTCTGGCACTTCCTCTTGCCAGTGGAAGCAAATTGGTGTGGTGTGCACCCTTTGCTCTGTCCACACCAAGATGCCACAGGTGGTGTTTTTTCCTGTAATTGCCTCCTGGTGAGTTTCATGGGCAGGATGAGGGATAGCTGTGCTCAGTTTGAGCAGCCTCAGCTCTCCCCTGGCATCCTCCTCCCTGTGCCTGCCTTAGTGAGTGGTGTGGAGCTGCGGGGCATTTTGGCTCTGCCATTCCCCTGCAGCATTTTGTTTCATGGGTGTTGGGGCTGCACATGCCAGCCAGGATTGTTAGCCATGAGGGGGTGTGGGACAGCTCCTCACTAACTGAGTAATTCCGACCCCCACCCCCACCCCCTGCATTTTAGCCTATTGTGCACCCCCGCCCCTTTCCACTAAGGTAGGGCAGCATGGGGTCACCGCAGCCCCCCTGCTTCAGCCAGGGTCCTTCAGCTTCCATGGTGCGAGCTAGTCACTGCTCCTGGCCCTGCCCCCTTACCCCTGCAGTGCTTACAGGGCGCTTGTGACGGGCACCGCTGGGCAGGCGAGTTCTCTTGTTACTATATGGCCCCCTGGGAGCTCTCACCCGCCCTAGCATCCCTCTGCCCCCTCCCTTCTCCATAGCAGATTAGTGTCACCGGCCCCTTAGTCCAGCAGCGCTTACTGGGCGCTTGTAATGGGAACCGCTTAATGTGGGACCGTTTGCTATATGGGGCCAGGGAGAGCTCTTCACCTGCCCCTCGTACCCCCCCCCCCGGTTTACAGTGCCCCCACCTATGTAACCTTTCCTCCATGGGGGTTGCTGCTCCCCCCGCTTATGCAGTCTGTGCCCCTTTTAGTACATGGGGCACTGTTTGAGACCCTTATGACACCCCCCACCCTCAGACAGGCAGGCGCAGGGCTCTCTGTTTTTATCCTTCTCGCAGGTGGGCCGGGCGTGGCCTCCATGGTTACCACCTGCGCCAGTCCCGACAACCGTTCCAGGGTTTCCGGGTGAAGTAGGCGCTCCAGATCCTCCAGGTGGCGCTAGCCGTCGTCTTCGGACGGAATGTCGGGCGCATCTGAGGAGTCTGGTTTGCTGTTGCGATCGGAAACCGTAAGAGGCTGGTGCCTGTCCATCTATCCAAGGTTCTCGGTATGGTCGCTGCAGCGACCCACCAGGATGGCATTCCAGTTCCCGCTCCTTCAGCGGTGCCGTTCCTTTCTACAACTGGTGAGTACTGATGCTCTAGGGGACGGGGGTGCCTGGTCTTGTGCAGAATTAGAATCCTTGCTATAAGGGCACTTGTAGATACGGGGTCCCCGCCCCTCCGGTTGCGCTTGGTTGCTCTGTGACGCAATAGCTTATGGGTAGCATTCCTGGTGGTTTATGTTTGTTGTTCCTGGTTTTAATACTGCCTTGGTTTATGTTAGCTGTTCCTGGTTTTAATACTCCTTTGGTTTATGTTTGTTGTTCCTGGTTTTAATACTGCCTTGGTTTATGTTAGTTGTTCCTGGTTTTACTACTCCTTTGGTTTATGTTAGCTGTTCCTGGTTTTAATACTCCTTTGGTTTATGTTTGTTGTTCCTTGTTTTAATACTGCCTTGGTTTATGTTAGCTGTTCCTGGTTTTAATACTCCTTTGGTTTATGTTAGTTGGTACAGGTTTGAGCTGGGAGGTTCCCAGCCGTGGTTGACCTGAGCTTGTGCAACTGCGGTTTTAGCACTTGGGGTGTCCATATCCTATAGAAGGGGTTTTCCTGACCATGTACCAAAAAAAAAAAAAAAAAAAATGGGTGTGGATATGTTTGTAGATATATATGTATATATATAGATTATATTTATATATGGTAACTATATAATAAATGATTACTCGATCACAGAAAGAGGCAAAGCCCTCTGTCAGTGGTGGTTTTGTGACGTCGGCAGTACAATAGCATGACCCCCCCCCTTTTTCGGGACCGGTTGGGCTTAGTATGTGGTTTTCCAGGGTAGCGTAGCAGTGAGGCCACAGGTTGATATGGTGTGGCAAGTGTTCGGTCCCCCTTCCTGGTTCTGGTAGGTTTCCTGATTGGTTGTCCTATGTAGTGCAATGAGTACTTGATTTGTATGGTGTAGACATCTTGTTGAGTCAGAATGGGTCGTGCGTTAGTCGCTGGTTTCTTCATTTTGTGTATCCGATACCCTCATGCTCCATGTAACTGTTCTTGTCCCACCGGTCTTTCGGAGGGTTTTCTTGCAGCTGTTTTTGATTGAGGCTCAGGCCCTCTGTGTAATAAATGATTTTATAATTAGGTGTGTATTCGGTGCGAAATATGTGTAGAGCAGTGATTCCTGTTATACTCCTACCTGCGGGCGCTAGGCTGTGTGTTTGTTCTATTTGGGCTTTCAATAGGGACATATCTGACATGGTTAGTTCATATGTACGGAGGCATGTCACAGTAGTCTTAATCCCTCTAGTCGGGCTGTGGACCTTCCTTGATGTACATGGTTGTTAGTTCATATCAACACAGCCACATTTACTTTGTTTCTCTTGCTGAAAACTACAGTTCTGGTCCACCGGACTCGGGTTCCATTGGGATGGTTGATAACTGGGCACTTCTGCTGAGATTCTAACATTACTATGCAGGTTGGCAGCATGGTGGTAATGCACTTGCCTTAGATTCAATGTTTCAGGAGTTACAGTTCTGTGGGATCCAGTTGAGCGGAATACAAGGGAGATGTACATGATGTAAGCAGTACAAGAGACTTTATTCTGGCCAGTGGGTGTGGTTGCCAGGAGGGCGGTATTGGTATACTGCTGCCGCATGACTTCCCCAGCTGAGTGAATGTTGCGGAATTGGCAGTCGCAGGATAATCAGATGGTAAGCCAGTAACTGATAACCAGGTCTGTTCGCGGACGTCGCTCAGAGGAGAGCCTTGATATAAGCACAATTCATGGGGTTACAAAATAAATAAATAAAATAAATAAATAACTGCAGCCTTTTATTCCCGTTCGGATCTGGGTTTTGATGTGAGTCAGGCACTCTGACTGGTCCTCCTGACTGGACTTTACTGGTCGGCAAGGTGCCCCTCCAAGGTTCATTTGCCTGTACTGTTCCGTTGTTAGGTAAGCAATTCGGGTATAGTTAGGGGGCATTTAGTCTGGATAGCCATGTCCCGTCTCCTTCAGCCTTCTGTCCTGGCTGATTGGTATTTTCTCCTGGGTGTTTGTCTCTTCATAAGAGGCCGCACTGCGTTGGGGGTGGTTATCTTTTTATGGGCTAATAGTAGTCGGGATTATAGCCGTCTATACATGACGATCAAGTTAATAGAAAGGGTGTACCTCCCTTTGCCCGGTTTCATTCCGGTCTGTCCGGTTCGATGGGTTAGGACTTCACACAGGGTGGGGATCTAATTCTTTTCCCATCAGGATGTTTCCTCAGTGGGTTTTACAATTTACCTTGAACTTGAAATAAACAAATACATAAATAACTTTTTGGTTTAACTTTTTCTGGTCTGGTTGTACGATCCTCTTTGTATGTTGAGGCTCGGGCTAATTTTTTTTTGTCTTTCAGGTTCTTGGTGTTTGGTGGATCAATGGGTGGCCTTTCGTATATATCTCCATGGAGAGACAGGAGCACAGGCCCGGTGTGCGCTCCTGGTGGTTCGATTGGTTCAGTCTTGGCAAAGGGATCCGGGATTTCAGGTGGTATTTTAACTTCTTCCGGAAGTGGTTGGTATACCCGTGCTGTGGTACTGCCCCTTGTCATTCTGGAGCTCTGGACCTCATATGTGCTGACATGCGATGATCCCTGTTTTTTCAGGAGGTTGGTAGGAGGGTGGTTGGTTGTCATCTCCCGGGTGGGTTGTTCTGGCCATATATGGGAAGGCGTTGTGTATACAATACAAAGGTATAGCTCAAGGGGCAGTGGTTTGTCACCGTGATCGGGAAAATTCAGCTATATAGTGTAGCAGTTCCAGTTCTTTGGATCAATGACCCCTCTCTGGTAGCTATGGTCTGTAATATTTTACTCTCCAGGGTTACATCCAGGCCCCACTTGATTCAACATTTTTGGTGACTTCACCATTACCACTTCCTCGGGAAGGGATTTCATAGCCCACTGCTCTTGCCGTGAAGAATTATTTTGTCTATATACAAACCTTCTTTCCTCCAGACGCAGAGGATGTCCCCTCGTCACAGTCACAGTCCTGGGGATAAATAGATGATGGGACAGATCTCTGTACTGACCCCTGATATATTTATACATAGTTATTAGATCTCCCTCGGTCGTCTTTTCTAATATGAATAACCCTCATTTTGATAACCTTTCAGGGTACTGTAGTTGCCCCATTCCAGTTATTACTTTAGTTGCCCTCCTCTAGACCCTCTCTAGCTCTGCTATGTCTGCCTTGTGCACAGGAGTCCAGAACTGTACACAGTAATAATTATAAAAAAAAAAAAAAGTATATATATTTAAATAGCACTAACATATTCCACAGCGCTTTCCAATTCAGGGGTTCATGGACAAACGGTCATAAATAACATAGCAACTGACAAGTTGATTATTACAACAAGAAGAATGAGGGCCCTGCTCGCAGGAGCTTACAATGTGTGGTCTGACCAATGATGGGTAAAGTGGTTAGACTTGGTTCTCATCGTGAGCAGCTATGCCCCATTATATACAACTATTTATCCTATTGGCCTTGGTTTTAATGGGACTTGATGGCATTTTCCTCTTGAATGTTAGTCGGGACACTTCCCGGCCTGTTGGGGAGTTTCAACAGACTCGGTTCTGCTGGGTGGTGGTCGGAGCCCCGTTGGAGAACGGGTCTCCTCCGTGGCGGCATTTGGGTACAGCGGAGATATGGTGGTACAAGATGGCGTAATTGCCCGCTGGGAGTCCAGCGGCCGGCATACCGCTCTTGATGATTACGGTTTAACTTGACCCGCTGGGAGTCCGGCGCTTGGCATACCGCTATGATATTATGGTTTATTAAGGTTTGCCGCTTTAATAAAGAAGCTGTGGCCGATCACCATCCAGCAATAAAGTGACACAGTTGTCAGTGTTTTTGTTATAGGTCAAGGTTTGGTGAAGGGGCCAAGCGGGAGTTAAAGGTGATACCCCACCCTGTTTCCCTGGATACCAGCAGTCTGGCAAGCACCCGACTGTATAAGGAGGGTGCTCAGGGACTGATGGTCCCCCTCCGCCCTTTTCCCCTTACGGCTTTAGGGTGCTGGCCCCTTCGAGTTAATAGTAAAGTAGATGGCAGAATAGGACCATTAAGAGGTTAATTCACTGGGGAGCTCCTTAGACAGGATGTGGGCGGGGCAGAGAATCCTGGAGGCTGCATATACTCACTCCATATTCTGGCACTTCCTCTTGCCAGTGGAAGCAAATTGGCCCTCCCTCCCTCCCTTTGTGGATATACTTGGGAGACTGGTCAAGATACAAGGTTATGATTGGTTATGGATACTTGTTTTATTCTGCTTTGTTTTTCAATTTTTAGGAGCCCTGCTGGGAGTCCAGAGGTTTGGATATGGCTCTGATGATTACGGCTTTTGAGATACGTGAATTCTGGTCGAGTTTATCAAGTCACAGCTGGCGGCATTTGGGTACAGCGGAGATATGGTGGTACAAGATGGCGTAATTGCCCGCTGGGAGTCCAGCGGCCGGCATACCGCTCTTGATGATTACGGTTTAACTTGCCCGCTGGGAGTCCGGCGTTTGGCATACCGCTATGATATTATGGTTTATTAAGGTTTGCCGCTTTAATAAAGAAGCTGTGGCCGATCACCATCCAGCAATAAAGTGACACAGTTGTCAGTGTTTTTGTTATAGGTCAAGGTTTGGTGAAGGGGCCAAGCGGGAGTTAAAGGTGATACCCCACCCTGTTTCCCTGGATACCAGCAGTCACACATGCATGCTGTATCACTATGAAAATCGCCACTTGTGATATCGTCTAGTAGTATGGGTCTAAGAAATAAAATACCACAGTTACGGCCTAATTTGCTTAAATTGAAAATCTTACTTACAGATGAAACAAGACCACGGTCACCTCCTCCTAATGTCGCCTGAGTATGTTTCAAGACTCCAGGTATCTGCAGGTGCGTCAGCTGCTAAATGAGGATATGGAACAGGTTAGTCCGGAGTCCCAGCTGCTAGTCACGCCTCAGACTGAGAGAAAACACAAGCATGTCACCTCCCAGCCGTCCATGGAGCTGGCAGAGGGGCCGCTGGGAAGTGACTCGGCTCTGGCTGTAAGAAAACACATAAAGATGCACAAATTATGCAAGACATTTGTGCTGCGTAGGCATCTTTCTTAAAGAGAGGAACGTTTTTAACCTCTTCAGCACATACCACACAACCGTAGCGGACAAAGGCAGTCATTTGATCGGGAACTACTAAAAGGAATGACAGAGTGGAATGCCCATAGAGAATAATGGAAATGTAATATTTGAATTAGAGACAAAACCATTTGACATATCTAATAAATCTTTAGCAGACACATACACTCCAAACTCCGTGGGATTATTTAAAATTAAGATTAAGTGGGACTATCATTGGTTTCCATGAAATGACAAGGGGAATGACACAATGGAACGCCCATAGACTATAATGGGAAGTAAACTATGAGCTGATTTGCAGGTAAATCTGTGTTATGTAGGACATTAACCTTTACCGCAAGTGTCCCCTGAGTAGAGTAGCACATTGTAAATTTAAAACTATCTGGGATTAAAGCAGTTTTCTATGGAATAACATGTGAATGACAGGATGGAAGGCCCATACAGTATAATGTGATTTGGAGTGTGAACCATTCAACATATCAAATACATCTTTAGCCTACATGCACACGGCAGTGGTTTTTTGCGGCCTCCGTTCCCTTTTTTTTTGTGGATCCAATGGTTTCCCATTCATTTCTAAGGATCCGTTAAAAATGCCTATGCCTCTTCCGTTGCCTGTCCGCGTCCGCTATCCGCATTTCACATCCGCAAAAAAAATATGGCATGTCCTATTCTTGTCCGCAAAAAACGGTTTGCGGACCCATAGAAGTCAATGGGTCCGCAAAAATGCGGATGACAAATGGAAGCCATCCGCTTGTCATCCGCATGCGTTTTTTGCGGATGGTTGCTTGGAAACTGGGGCACTTGTACAGGTACTTTAAGAAACAGGTTCAAGCCTTCAATTTTTTTGCGGATCCGCCCAAAAAACGGAAGACACACGGAAACACAAATTACAAAATTTATGGACACACGGAACGGATGTGGATGTGAAAAAAGGAAGACGGATCCGCGATTTGCGGACAGCAAAAACAACTGTCGTGTGCATGTAGCCTTAGGGTGCTTTTACACTTGCGTTCTGAGGATCCGGCAGAAATTTCAGTGGAAAGCTTCACTGCTGAAATTCTGTAGTGTGCACTGTGCAGCGGAATCCCATTGATTGCCATGCGACTCTGCTGAATCTAGTGTAATTCCTGAGCAGAATTTTACTGGAAAAGGGTAAAATGTAGACGGGGACTGAAGAAACTCCCATAGCATGTTGGTATTACTGAGAATGAAAACTGACAAGTTTATAGAAAATGTGTAACATTTTTCTTATTTAAAGAGGGTTATCCAGGATTAGAAAACTACAGTTTTCTTCCAGAAACAGCACCACACCTGTCCTCAGGTTGTGTGTGGTATTGCAGCCCAGGGAACACTTTCGGTAAAGGTTAATGTCCTACATAACACGGATTTACCTGCAAATGAGCTCGTATTTTCCTTCCCATTATAGTCTACGGGCATTCCATTGGGTCATTCACCCTCGTCATTCAGCAGAAAACAGTGATAATTCCACTTAGGCTACATGTACACGACATGTCCGCGAATCGTGATCCGGAAAAAAAAAAAAGATTGTCCATCAATTTTTTTTTGAGGATTCCTTTAATGCCTATCCGTCGTCCAAGCAAATGAGAAAAAAAGTAGGACATGCACTACTTTTTTTGCTGAAGAGAAACACGGACAACGGACGCCGGAGCACAAACGGATGAACTGTCAGCATTTTTTTCTGACCTATTGAAATGAATGGGTTCCTGTCCTATCCATAATAAAACTGAAACTGAAGCCGAGAAAAACAACTGTCGTGTGCATGTAGCCTTAATCTGAACATTGAATAATCCCACTGAACTTGGAGAGTATGTCTGCTAAATAATTATTAGATATGTCAAATGGTTGTCTCACCCAGGCATTCCATTTCCATTATTCTATAGTATTCCACTCTGTCCATTATCTCTTCCTCATGGGCATTCCGCTCTCGGTCCATTATTCTCTATGGGCATTCCACTCTGGTCCATTATTCTCTCATGGGCATTCCGACTCCCTGGTCCATTATTCTCTATGGGCATTCCACTCTGGTCCATTATTCTCTATGGGCATTCCACTCTGGTCCATTATTTTCTATGGGCATTCC
>JAKVIS010006245.1:0-10679 GCA_033119425.1 Bufotes viridis
TACAGCCTGCCAGCGATGATCAATCGCTGGCAGGCTGTAAATGTAAAATAAATTAGATCAAACAGGTACATCAGACGCTGTGTTGTGTTGTTTTGTGAACAGCGTCTGATATACCTGCTCCCCGCTCCTCTGGTCCCATTTACTGGGATCGACCACCAGAGGACCAGGTAACACAGTAAAGTTGCACCAAACACTACACTAACCCCCCCCCACCCCTCACTTTATAACCACTATTAACCCCTTGTTAACCCCTGATCACCCCATATAGACTCCCTGATCACCGTCAATGTACTTTCCGCATTTTGCAGATCCGCACATTGCCAGAACTATATAGAAAATGCTTTTTCTTGTCCGCAATTGCGGACAAGAATAGGACATGTTCTATATTTTTGCGGAACGGAAGTGCAGACCCGGAATCGCGGATCCGTAATTCCGGATCCGAGCGGGACAAAGTCTGTCCCCATAGAAATGAATGGGTCCGCAATTCCGTTCCGCAAACAGAATTTCGGACGTGTGAATGGGGCATAAGGGTCCCGTTATCACCGCCAGTTAGTTAGCTACTTGTTGGGTAGTTAGCGCCCACCGCACCGCGCCGCAGTCACTGATTTTGGCAGAGATTTTTTCATCCACATTGACCGATGCGAATGAAGAAATCTGTGCCGTTCATTTTTTTTCTTTTTTCAGCGCAGAGGCTGAACGGAAAAAAAAATCTCATTCCCCGTCTGCTCAATATACGGAGAATCGCAGAAACTCCTAATGCTGGCCATACGTGTAATGATTGCGGAGACCCTCAAATGCCAGGGCAGTACAAACACCTCACATGTGACCCCATTTTAGAAAGAAGACGCCCCAAGGTATTCCGTGAGGGGTATGGCGAGTTCATGGAAAATTTTATTTGTTGTCACAAGTTAGTGGAATATGAGACTTTGTAAAAAAAAAAATATATATATCAATTTCCACTAACTTGTGGCAAAAAATGTTTTTCTGTGAACTCGCCATGCCCCTCATGGAATACCTTGGGGTGTCTTCTTTCCACAATGGGGTCACTTGTGGGGTATTTATACTGCCCTGGCATTTTAGGGTCCCTAAAGCGTGAGAATCCAAATGCGTAAAAATGCCCTGTGAAATCCTAAAGGTACTCATTGGTTTTAGGGCCCCTTTGCGCATCTTGGCTGCAAAAAAGTGGCACACATGTGGTATCGCCGTACTCAGGAGAAGTAGGGCAATGTGTTTTGGGGTGTATTTTTATATATACCCCTGCTGGGTGTGAGAAATATCGCTGTAAACGACAACTTTTTAAATTTTTTATACAAAGTTGTCAGTTTACAGAGATATTTCTCTGTCCCAACATGGGTATATGTAAAAATACACCCCCAAACACATTGCCCTACTTCTCCTGAGTACGGCGATACCACATGACTGACACTTTTTTGCAGCCTGGGTGCGCAAAGGGGCCCAAATTCCAACGAGTACCTTTAGGTATTACATGGCGGCTCACAATTTAGCCCCGGCCAAAATGCCAGAACAGTACAAACACCCCACAAATGACCCCATTTCGGAGAGTAGACACCCCAAGGTATTCACTGAGGGGCATAGTGAGTCCGTGGGAGATTAAAAATTTTTTGCCAGAAGTTAGCAGAAATGGAAACTTTATTATTTTTATTTTTTTCCTCAGAAAGTGTCATTTTCCGCTAACTTGTGAAAAAAAATGAAATGATCCATGAACTCACAATGCCCCTCCGCGAATACTTTGGGGTGTCTTCTTTCTAAAATGGTGTGATTTGGGGGGTATTTATACTATCCTGACATTATAGCCCCTGAAGAAACATGACCGGCGCTCAGAAAGTCAGAGCTGCTTCACAATGCGCCATAGTTTGTAAACGCTATAACTTTTACCCAAAGCAATAAATATACACTTATTGCATTTTTTTTTTATCAAAGACATGTAGAACAATTAATTTTGCAAAAAATTTATATAGAAATGTAGTTTTTAAAAAAAAAAATTACATCAGAAAGTGAAAAATGTCATTTTTTTGCAAAAATTTCGGTAATTTTTGATTAATAGCAAAAAAAGTAAAAATGTCAGCAGCAATGAAATCCCACCAAATAAAAGCTCTATTAGTGAGAAGAGAAGGAGGTAAAATTCATTTGGATGGTAAGTTGTATGACGGAGCAATAAACGGTGAAAGTAGCGTAGTGCAGAATTGTAAAAAGTGACCTGGTCATTAAGGGGGTTTAATCTGGGGGGGCTGAGAGGGTTAAATAGGTATAAAATGAAGATTGCCTTGTCATAGCACAGTTAAACTTGGTCGACGTCAATTCAAACATCAAAGGACCTAACTTGAGGTTCTGCCAGGACTCTTAATGAGCATTAGCCCAGATGGGATCTGATGAAGCCAATAATTCACTTTTTTGTGAAGTATTGTTAAGAAAGTAAACAAAAATATTTGTTTACTAGGTCTTAAAAAAAAAAACAATGAGAAAATATAAAATTTTAATACATGTGAGGTGGATTTGCATTATTACTGTTGGAAACATGAGAGACCCAACAACTATGGCACTCGCATTTGTGCGCCATTTTAAAAGACCTTCATGTACATGTACAGCACTCTCAACAAAAGGATGAAAGAGAAGCCATGCGGTACTGAACTAAATGAGTAAAATGAACAATTGTAAGTATATTGCTTTAAAGGATAGGTTGGCTTTTTAGCAATTTTTCTTTGCCTAAAGTGCTGAAAGCACAAATATACCATAAACTAACAATTGCAATGTAAATGAGGTAAACCCTCTTGAATTATACAGATTTTACATTGATAATAATTATACTGAAATTTTATTAGTAAAGTCACAGTTATACACAATGACAATTGAATTAAAATTTCAAGGTAGACAGCAGACGGTAGAGAGTAACATTTATCAAAACAACAATAGTGATTTTATGGATCCATTATTAGTACAAAATACAAAGTTTTGGGGCTACAATCAGATTTAGCAATGTAGAGATTATCACGTTTATATGGATCTGCATATTTACATGCAAATAACCTACCCAATTTGGATACAGATGAAGCATTTGTTGGCATTACTTAGGTGTAGATTTTTTTTTTTTTAAATTTTGCATGAATAATTTTTTGGGTAAAAATTGAATATTACACTTCTAACTGATATTAATAAATATCTAACGATGTGAAATGGAAAGTGCTATTATTTCTCATGATACAAAAAAAAGGATCGGGATAATGGATTTCACACTAGAGGTGTGAACTTAATTTGGATTATTCTTTCGTTAAAATTACTTTGAATATACGAAACTCAAATAAGTTATTTTTATTTTCAGGTTGCCAACTTACGTGAAAAGGTAGACGTAAGAGTCAAAGAAAAGATTATGAGTTTGCACAAAGCTGGAGTTAGAAAAATGAGTGAGATGAGGCGTCACATAACTACATATGTCTCTACAGAACTTTTGGCAGGCTCCGAAGCACCTGTAGAAAATCGGAGGCGATTTTATCCGACAAGGAAGGACATGTGTAACATTATGGCCAAATCTAAGTCACAAACACAGAATTCTTCCATAGATCAATGCAATTTGGTGCATATCATACATCAATGGCAAAAAGAAGATAGTGCCCTTAACATTCATTGTCGGCCTAGTACAGCCACCGATGAGGATAAACACGCATTTGTGTTCTGTTATCAAACCGAGTGGCAGAAAAGATTGTTGCAGCTTTATGGCAATCAAATGACATTGTTTGATGCTACATATAGAACTACTCGCTATGCTTTGCCCCTTTTTTTCCTATGTGTTCGGACTAATGTATGCTATGTCATAAATTATAGATATATAGCGGGTCACCTAACCTATCGCTATGAGTTGGTGCACTGTCTGAAGTGACTCACCCAGTGACTAATTGACTATGAAACAGAAAATTAAAAATAGACAGGCACTCACCATCTGATTTACTACAGACATTGTACATTTTATTCTCATATAAATTCACAAACTTAGTTAAGAAATAGTAATCATAATAATAAAAAATAAAAATATGGACAATATAAAATGTAGAATGTAAACATTCACAAGTGACTCATGTACCATGTATCGTGTACCTATTCATACAAAGTCCATACAGTAGAGAGAATATACAGGCAAGAAACACAGGTAAGGGTACTTTCACACTGCGGCATGGCTATCCGACAGGCTGTTTTGGCGGGTGAACAGTCCGCCTGATCCGCCATGTCGCAAGTACCCGTGCACTGCTGTGCTGCCGCTCCATCCCCATTGAGTATAATGGGGCGGGGGCGGAGCTATAGAGTCACTTATGAATTTTTACATTCTCCATTTTATATTGTCCATATTTTTTTGTTTTTTGTTTATATTATCATGATTACTATTTAACTAATTTATGAGTTTGTGAATTTATATAAGAATAATATGTAAAAACTGTCTACAGTAAATCAGATGGGTAGTGCCTGTCTCCTGTCCATTTCAATTTGTATCAAACCATTTTGTCAATGCTTTGAGTGATCCGACAAGCAGGGTTTTCTCCCCTGAAATTAACAAATGATACAGAGAAAGAAGTTGAGCTCTGTGAGATATAGCAATATATGAATTGAAGAATGATTTCTGATTTTAAATTAAAGAAAATCCTGAACGAAGTCCTTGAAGAGAAATGTAGAGTCCCGATTACCGTGCACTCACATGGTGATTCACATTCTTCTGTGTATAAACAATGATATTTTGAGAATTTAAAATCACTCTGTGTTGCAGGGGTAAGCAGGACTCCTCCTAGTAGTCCTGTCAGGATTAACTCTTTTTAATCAAAAATTCAACTCTGAATCAAATCTGCACATATATCAGAGTGCTCCTCTTTTATGCCTCTATCATATCCTGATTTAACATTAGATGAGACAAGTCGCTGACAGCTTTACTGCTAATAGGTACACATTGACAAGTATGAAGGTAGATTAACTTTGAGAGTTTGTTGCTCAGTCTAAATTAATACTCTGTATATAAATCAATTAATAACGTCATTTATTTTTTTATACCTAGGTACGTGGAGCAGAATGTCAGAAGTTCACAGTATTATCGAAAATACAAAGAGGATATTCCCAGCTTTCTAAAAAACAGGCCCAGGGAAATAATAGTTCATATAATCAACCGAATTAACAGCACACTTGATCAGACTGATATTTCCATGGTGGACATTGAAAAAGGACTTTTCAAGGTTAATAGTGAAACCAACAAGCAGAAAAAATACACCGTCAGTTTAGGAGGTACTACTCCATTCTGCACATGCAGTGATTGGAGAAATTTCTTGCTTCCCTGCAAACATATTTGCAGCATTTTTAAGAATATTGATCAGTGGGGATGGAGTACACTGAGTCAATCCTATATCAAAAATCCTCTCTTTTACTGGATGTGCAATGTATGAGTAATATAATAAAGGAAGACACATGGGAGGGACACTATGATGTTCCAGCGTTACAGCTGCCTCCCACTGAAGAAATAGAAGACCTGACATCACGTAGAAGGTCATTGCGAACAAAATGATTAGAAATTGTAATCAACTTGTAAAACAAATAGTTGATTCAATTTTTTTGATAAAAGATATCAGCAGTTTACGTAGTGTAGAGGGGGACCTTGAAGAGATGGCTTCAAAAATAAAAGCTCTCATACCAGAGGAAGGTGGTTTACCTTTATTGCAATCACCCAAACGAAAAGCTGACATATCTAACATATTTGAGCCTCTACCAAAACGTTTGTATGGAAGGCCGAAGCATCCAGCCTCACAAAGAGTTGGCACGAAAGCAGATTTTCTAAGGGAAGATGTATGGGTGAACGAAGAGGAGGACTCATTCCGAAGTGAATTGGACTTTACCCACAGAGAGGAAAATGACACATGGGTATCATTGCATGGATTTAGGCTTACTAATCGAGATAAGTCACTGTTACAGAACAACGAATGGTTAGATGATAACATAATTAATGTATGTCAGTTGCTTATTTCCCAAAAATTTCCTCATGTACATGGTCTATATGACACTTTGCTTGTTTCCAACGGAAACGTTGCCAAATTTAAAAAGACAGATAACAGCTTACAAATTCACCATACTGGCGCGCATTGGCTTTTATCACATGGCTCTACAGCTGGTGTCAGAATCTATGACTCTCTACGAACATCGATGACTGATACCTTAAAAAACAAATGATTGACATATATAATGATTTTTATAGGTGACTATTCAGTGCTCGATATAGAATGTCTGTGCTTCCAGAAACAAATAGGTGCAAACGACTGTGGAGCTTTTGCCATTGCTAACGCAGTTTCTCTGGCCCAAGGCTTAGATTTGAGTTGTCTGGTTTATGAGCAAAGCCAGATGAGGGCTCATTTGATTGAATGTATTGAACAACGGGAGATTTCTGTGTTTCCACATTCAGTGGTGACAAAATTGCCAGCAAAAATATATTTGAAAAAAATAGCACTCACAACTTATTGTCTTTGCAAGGTGCACCAACCAAAAGAAAAAATGGTGGAGTGCTCGGAATGCACAATGTGGCACCATTTGAAGTGTGTAGGCTTAAACAAGGAATCACAATGTCTTAAGTCAAAAAGAAAAAAATATCATTGTCCCAAGTGTATATAAAAAGTTCTAGTTTGCAACATAATTTGTTTTATTGCATAAAATAGTATTATTGTGTGGGTCAAATGGAAATGTGTTTTTGGTAGGAATTATAATTAAGTTTTAAAGCACTTTATACATTTAGGAGGCAGTCAGTAGGATTGCAGATAGTAAAATAAGTACACAGGTTAAGTTTACAGGTTAATTTTCGCACTGGATTACACCTTCTAAAGAAAACCTGGCATTGTACAAAGTACCAGACACTCCCTTTGATCTCCCAGATAAGGCTCTTTTCAGGATAATGCATGTAGCTCACTAATTCTCTAGACTGAGGTTATAGCTACTAAAAAGAAAGTTTTTAGAGAGATCAAGTGTATTTCGGCCTCTTGCAAAGGTTCAAATGGGGGGTTGGCAATGCTGTAACCACTACAGATAAGTCCCAGGATGGAAGAGAAGGTTGGACTGTAGGATTTAGGATGTTCACGGCTCTGAAGAAAGATCTAATTAGACTGTGATTGGAGAATGTGCCTTGCAGTTGCACATTAATATCGGTAATATTTACCTTTAAGGTCTTTAGCTTTCGACCTTTTTTTTTTACACCATCCTGTAAGAACTGTAGATCACTGTTGATAGTTTCTGTGTCTGCTGAACTGACCGAACACAAGTTCTAATAAATTTTCAAAACTGTGTTGTAGACTTTTAATGTATTAGGCTTTTTAGCTGATAAGATTGTCACCTCTGTAGAGAGGCTTAAGTGGAGTCGTTTTTGCCGCTCACCCTCCAGACCTTAAGATGTAATGTTTGCGGACTGGGATGTGTCATCCCCTGCTGTGTTAGAAGGTTTGGCAGTAACGGTAATCTCCACAATCTGCCCACTGAAAGAGTCATGGTTGGAGAGAACCAAGCTCTCCAAGGCCAAAAGGGAAGAACTGCGATAACTTTTGCCTGGTCCAGGATCGTCTTATTTGGCACTTTCATTATCATAAATGGGGGGAAAACATAGACAATCTCTGGTTTCCAGCTGATTGAGAGACCATCTTTTCCCACCAACTAGAGGGCATAGAACCTTTTTACCTTGGCATTGTGTTGTGTTGCCATAGCATCTAGGGTCGGCTGACCCATCTCCTTCACCACTTGTTTAAAAACCTTTTTGTTCAGACTCCACTTGCCCGGGTGGAGTTTCCCTCTGCTGAGACAATATGCCAATACGTTAATAGTCCCTTTGACTATTAACGTATTGATGACCAGATAAAAAAAGAATACAGTTTCAAAATTGGGAAGTGCCCTACAATGCTGTTTAGTTCACTATTTTTAAAGGGAATCTCAGCGCTGTGCCAGTCATGAGCTGATAGTAAGTGGTTGCTGAGAACCAGCATCATAATCATTGCAGCCCAGGCCTGGAAAAGAGTCAAATCTACCTGAGAAGAGTCCTGGTTATTATAATCTCCTGCTCTCCCGCCCATCTGCTGATGATTGGCAGTTCTCTCCTAGAGAGAAAACTAGGTATTAGACCAGGCATCCTCAAACTGCGGCCCTCCAGCTGTTGCAAAACTACAACTCCCAGCATGCCCGAACAGCCTACAGGTATCAGCCTACAGCAGGGCATTGTGGGAGTTGTAGTTTTACAACAGCTGGAGGGCCGCAGTTTGAGGATGCCTGTATTAGACTGTCAGTCATCAGCAGGTGGGAAGGAGAGCAGGAATTCATGAATAACCGGGACTCTTCTCAGATGGATATGACTCTTTTCTAGCGCATGCTCAGTGCCGGCATCCAGTTCGTTCCCTGGGCTGGCATCAGCCTCAGGGAACGAACTGCGCATGTGCTAGCTCGCGCATCGCGAAATTACGGTGCTCTAGCTTTAGGATGTCGGGGAGCAAGGAGGAGATTCGGAGGATGTGGGGCAGTGCTGGCTCCTTCACAGTGGGCGTGCCTCGGCTCCGGACACAGAGAACGCTGGACTCATCTCACAAGCAGGACTCGTCTAAGGTTAATTTGCATATCTATTAAATCGATAAAAGCACTGAGAGCAATGCGGACTGGAAATTGCGAATGTGCTAGCGGACATCTAGCAGCCGATGTCCCCAGCTTTATACACAAATTCCAGGTGACAGGTTTCCTTTAATCAGTATACTTAGGAAAAATATAGCCGTGCATGTGTCTACAATGGCACACTATGGTTAGAATTTATTATGAGGAGAATATTAGACAATAGTTTTGATTGAATCAGTGTTGGAGTTTTTTATTACACATTTATCAAATGTCCAGCTTTCCCTTTCTTCCCTCCTCCAGGAGTGAGAATGCGACTTTTTAAAATCATTAAAATAGCTGAACACACCCACTTTTCCATCCATATTACAAAAATGGAGTAAGTTGAGTAAAAATGCTAAATCTTGTGCAATTGAGGGCAAAAAATTAAGCAATAGCCATAATTTTCAACTTTTTTATGACAGAATTCGTGATCGAAGTAATGATAAATCTGGGCTTATGTATGATTTAACATGCACATACATTCAACAGCATTGATGGCCTTTGCTACATGGCAGAAGCATCTACTGCTACAAGGGGCTCCCTGGATTGTACAATGCTTTTATTGTATGTCAAAGAAAGGAACATTTTGATGGTTAACTACCATAACAATGTTCATAACTGTTTGCACAACCCTCCCGAGCCCACAGTCATTCCTTAATGAAGTGCTGGGGCCTATATGGGGAAGGTACAGTGAAGTCAAAATGACAAGTGACAGATGGGTCAGAAACAAACAAACCAGAAACTGAGGGACCAGGACAGACAGAAACACATGGAACCAGCAGACACAAATCAATAACCAAATTATCGCCAAAGTCAATACCAGGAGAGACACACGAGACATTTACAAAGTCGCTTTGGCATTTTCTGCACAGTGTTGCGGGCAAGGTCGCAACATCCATTTACACAGGCTATGTGTGTCACTAACTGGAACGCATCACATTTATAAAATCTCACACAATCTATCTGTGCAAAAGAAAACTGACACCGTTGTCACTGTGCACTCTCTATTTACAGCAGAACAGCCAAAATTTGCTTATTATTTGATTTGAGCAAAAACTGCATTTTATACATCAGGCATTCATCACACAGCATTTGGGTGTATATTTAATAAAAATTTAATTTCAATATTGGGAAATAGTCACTTCAGTGTGAGTCGGCTAAATCCTATCCTTGAAAAGGACCTCAGGAGTATGAATCCTTCCTAGTATATAATAGATGGAAAAGGTCCTTTTGAGAATATAGGAAATTTCGAATTTGTTTTTTAAACAAATAATGTTAAAGGGGTTATCTGACAAAGTATCCCCGCCAATGCCCGGGCCCCTTGTATGGATTATACGTGCTCAGGGCACCGGTGTCGCTCCGGATCCCTATATGGCCACCGCTGCATCTCTCCGTAACCACGGCGACAGGAAGAACAGGCAATAGCATGCCGCGATGGGGTCGAGCCCCCTTGGGTCTGGTCACAGTTGAGGCCTGCTATTGGCTGCTCCCCTGTCACCAGATGCCCCTGTCCCTGGAGGTTTTGATCTGAGTGACAGGGAGATGCAGCAGCAATCATGCAGGGATCCTCAGCGACACGAGTGCCACTGAGCAGGTACGTATAATCCTTACAAGGGGCCCGGGCATTGGCGGGGATATTTTCAATATCGGATAACCCCTTTAACTTCTATGAAAGTACAGAGATCACGTGGCCAGATGTTTCTGCAGAGCGTTTTACCATGAATATCAGAGGACCGGACAATTGTTCAGATACAAGTGCTCAGACGTCACATGAAAGTTTTTTTTATTGTTTATTGTAAAGATTTTCCAGAAATAAAAATAAACCTAAAAGAGTCTTATTCTACAACAGTCACCTATATAACTTATTGTATACTCTAACACTGCATCCATGTGGAAGCTGTTACTGGACATAGTTAATGACCAGGTCCTAATAGACCATGAGAATTAGCCAAGTCATTGAGAAGCAACTAAATCCTAACACTGTTCAATAACCGGATCAACGAGGCAGAAGAAGAGCTCCCTACAAATCA
>JAKVIS010006246.1:0-10810 GCA_033119425.1 Bufotes viridis
TCAGCTCAATATTTCAAGTACAATTAGCAAACAGGAAAACCAGAATACAGAAAGCACAGATAATACAAATCTATAGTTTTCAAGAGCCGTGACAAAGGAACTATCCTTTGAAGCCATTTTCCTACATCCGTGCTCTTTCTCATACCCTCCTTGGCATGCAATACTATATAGTGGCACTTCATCAGAGAATACTATAAATTAAAACATGATTAACATTGGCCATAGAAACCAATAAGATTAAAAGTTTTTATAATTTTGACAATGAAAAAGTGGAATTTTTGTTAGTTTTAATATGGGTTTCTGTGAAGGTTGGCTCACAATGGACATTTATCATCTATACACAAGATGGGTGACAAATACCTGTCATTAGAGGCCCCACTGCGGGTACCCCTAAAGTTACTAGAAAAGTAGTCCGGAGCCCCCCTGTTCCTCCTCACTGCATGACGGCAGTGAAGATGAGTTTGAGTGGAGTGGCAGGTGAACGTCCTTGATGCCGCTCAATGTCTATGAAGCTGACGGAAAGAATTGAGCACTGTCTTGGATGTCTCTGTCAACCCCACACATTTTGAATGTGGCAGCAGTGCAATGTGTGAGGAACTCTCCACTGAAACTTCTCACTGCTGTCATGTAATGAGCAGAAACAGGGGGATTGGTAGTCCCCTTCTAGAGATCATGCATGTCCTAGTGGTAGGGGCACCAGTGATCAGACATTTGTCATTTAACCTGTGGATAGGCGATAAATATCCAACTCTTTTAGAAGATCTTGAGTTAAAGGGGTTGTCTCACTTCCGCAAATGGCATTTATCATGTAGAGAAAGTTAATACAAGGCACTCACTATTGTATTGTGATTGCCCATATTGCCTGCTTTGCTGGCTTCATTCATTTTGACATCACATTATACACTGCTCGTTTCCATGGTTTATGACCACCCTGCAGTCCAGCAGCGGCGGTCGTGCTTAAACGCTATAGTAAAAAGCAACAACCTATGCACGCTCCCGGCCACTTTTTACTATAGTGTGCAAGCACGGTCATCGCTGATGGATTGCAAGTTGGTCGGAACCATGGAACAAGCAGTGTATAATATGATGGAAAAAGTAATCCAGCCAGTAAAGGAAGCAATATGAACAATCACAGTACATTAGTTACTGCCTTGTATTAACTTTCTCCACATTATAAATGCCACTTGCTGAAGTGGGACAAGCCCTTTAAGTCTATGAACTCAAACTACCAACAATTCCCAGAATTAAAAAAAATCTGTTTACATATACAATAAATCAGTATAAAAAGCAGCGCAACTTTCCAAACACAAGCCATTAGTTATCTTTTCTGATCCTACTACTAGCCCTGAGAGATGAAAAAACAGTCAATCATTATTCAAAAGTGCGGGCAGCATGCTTCATCAGACTCATTTCTCTCCCAGCAGAAGCATGTGCAGCAGAGTTTAGCAGGTCAGTTCTCTAAAAGTGATTAAAGGGGTTGTCCAGTTTCGAAAGTGGTGCGTCACTGTTCACTTGCTCGCCGTCGGCACTGCAGTGGCAAGCAGGTGTAATCACAGCTCCTCTGTCACATGAATGGGAAGGACCAGTTGTTGTTACACTCCAGTCCCATTCAAGTGACTAGGACAGAGGAGCTGTAATTACACTGCTTGCTGCTGCAATGTTGATGGTGAGCAGGTAAACAGTGAAGAGATACCAGTTCTTGCAGGAGCACTGCGTTCTGTCCAAACAGCGTGCTGGAAGTCAGACCTCCCCTGATCTAATACTGATGACGTATCATGAGGATAGGTCATCAATATCAGAAACCAGACTACCCCTTTAAAGTTGTCACAGAGCGAAATTATCGGGTCTGTCAGTACACTATGCTGCCTCAGTACGGGCAGCATGTGGGAGCTGACAAGTTCCCTTTAAGCAGACAGAGACGGTCTACAGACTTGTCAGCATTTGTCATTGACAACCAGCAGAACTGTGAATGAGGTCTGGACTATAATACAGGCAGTAGATAGGAATCTGTAAACGATAGTTAATTAAATCTATATAGAAAGCTATTATTTATTTATATCTAAATAGAAAATCTGATACACTAAAAGGCCAAATTAAAGGGGTTGTCTGGTTCCATGATATTGATGACCTATCCTCAGGGTAAGTCATCAGTATCAGATCGGTCCTCTGACCCCCAGCAATCCTGCCAATCAGCTGTTTAAAGGGACTATGGAGCTGAGTCCTCCTCCGTGTTTACCTGGTCACCGTCTAGAACAGGCATCCTCAAACTGCGGCCCTCCAGCTGTTGCAAAACTACAACTCCCAGCATGCCTGAACAGCTTACAGGTATCAACCTGAGGGTCATGGGATCATGGAGCTGTAGTCCTCAACATCTGGTGACTGCACCTGAGTGCCTGGTCTAGAACCTAGATTGTAGCAGCAGTGCAGTGTAAATACAGCCTCCCCTCCCCATTTGCTTGCATGGGATGAACAGCTGTAATTACCCTGCACTGCCACTACAAGCTACATGGCGTGCAGATAAAAGAGGATGCACCGCTTGCACCTGTCCCTTCAAACAGCTGATTGGTGAAGGTGCTGGAAATTGGATGCCCACTGATCTGATATTGATAACCTATCCTGAGGACAGGTCATCAATGTCATGAAATTAGACAACCACTTTGTGGAAACATTGTAGATTTAGGTGACAGAGTTAATAATAGTATACACATTAGGGTACTTTCACACTTGCGGCAGAGTGATCTGGCAAGCAGTTCTGTCGGGGGAACTGCCTGCCGGATCCAGCAATCTGCATGCAAACTGAAATCACTTGAAGACGGATCCGGCTACGGATCCATCTTACAAATGCATTGCAAGAACGGATCCGTCTCTCCGCTTGTCATGCGGAGAGACGGATCCGTTATTTATTTATTTTTTTCACATTTTTACCGGTCTGCACATGCCAGATCCTGCACTAATACATTCCAATGGGAAAAAATGCTGGAACCCGCATTCCGGCATATGTTCCGAAATTTTGGACTGAGATAATACCGCAGCATGCTGCGGTATTATCTCCGTCCTGAAATGTCAAGAACACTGAACGGAAGACATCCTGATGCATCCTGGACAGATTTCTCTCCATTCAGAATGCATTGGGATGTGACTGAATCATTTTTTTTCTGGCATAGAGCCCCGACGACGAAACTCTATGCCGGAAAAGAATAAGGCTAGTGTGAAAGTACCCTTGGATGATCGTTGGCCATGGCCAAATCCAATGATTTAGGTGGGACCAGACGACCATCTAAACTGTATGGGGGTCCTTGAATCACTGTGCTAGATATTTTTTTCTCCTGGGGAATATAAACCAACAGTGGTTCCTGGCAGCGGCTTATTCCCATCTCCCAGTTTAGAACACACACATGGAAGTATTTACACCTTTGGGCCTCTTGCACACGACCGTATGCCCTCCGAGACATACTGTCCATAAGCGGGCGATATGTCCCGAAGCAGGATTGATCGTGCGCACATCATCAGACTACAATTATGCTGTGCACATTGGGCCGCCCACAGGACTATTGTCCCGCACTCATATGATCATATGAATTAACATTTATGACCTATCCTTTTGCTCAGAAGAATATGGGCTCTTGTGTTTGCGTGGCCCTTCACAGCTGTACTAGACAACGGCAATTCAGCATCAAGTGAATAAAGCGGAGCTAAGGTTGAGCTGCAGCACTAACATACTGCGTCTGAAACAACAGTGAAGGGACCACTGTTCCCCAGAAAGACCCTTATTCTGCTAACTGTGGTGATAATGGGAGTTAGACATACACAGTTCACATATTGATGGCCTACCTTAAATAGAGGCCATCAATAAAAATGTATAGAAAACCCCTTTAACTACAAATACCCGACAGTGACCAAGTTATTCCATTAAGGTCTCATGCACACGACTGTATTTTGGGTCCACATTTTATGTGGCTATCCATTCAATTCTACGGGGCCGCAAATAATGCAGATAGCACAGAGATGTACGGTAATTTGTGTCCTGTCCGCAACTTATAAAACATGTCCTATTCTTGCCTGTTTTGAAGACAAGAATAGGCAGTTCTATTAGGTAAATGCAGTCATGTGCATGGGGTCTAACTAGTGTGTAGGAAGAAATTATATAGGTGTATCTTTTTTCAGGAGTTACAATATACTAAACAAAACATTTCATTTTTTCCAGGTTGAGTTGCATGGCAATGAAGATTATCGTGTTTTTGAATGGTAAATAGACTTTTCTCCAAAGTACTCCTTCAGGATAGAGGCTGTTGGTCTTTTCTTAGCTTCCTTTGATAACATCCTCTTGATTATTGTTTCCTTAAATTGGGGGGGGGAAACAAAATAAATTATGGTCTGGCCATAAATTAAGATATGTACATGGAAGAAATGTATTCTGTACACACAGACACAAAGTCAATTAGGAAATTTAGTGCACATTTCAGAAGTAAAAATAATATTATTAGATATGTCTAGATATGATAATTAAAGGCCCAAAGCCTGCATCCGCCCTACTTGGAGATTCAAATTTTCTGTTTCCTAATTTCGGTCAGGTGCACTTGTCACTGAGGTCTTGTGTGAGGTTTAAATCGTCATGGACATCCTACCACTGGAATGATAGCAAATATGTGTACAAAAATTTGAACATTTATGTGCTCGGAATCTTTTAAGGGGTTGTGGGCTTTTTACTATTGATGACCTATTCTCAGGATAGGTCTTCAATATCACATGGATGGAGGTCTGACTCCCGACACCCCCGCCGATCAGCTGTTTAAAGAGAACGCAGCGCTCATATCAGCACTGCCTTCTCTGCTCTGTTTACCTGCTCGCTGCAGCAATTGCAGTGGTGAGCAGTGTAATTACAAGTATGGCGTCCCCATTCATTTCTATGGGACGGCTCTGTAGTACTCGCGTGAACAAACAGAGCCGTCCCATAGAAGAGAATGGGGATGCCATACTTGTAATTACGCTGCTCACCACTGCAATTATAGTACATTCCCGCTTAGAACCTATGCGCAGATAGAGGGGCAACTCAAAACAAAACAACCTAAAATAAAGGGCGCTAAATACATAAATCAGAATCGGGTGCTTCACGCACCCAGCCGGGTCCTGTAAATTACAATCATTCATCAGAGAGAGGTAACAGATAAGAGACAATTCCCGTGATGTCTATAAAAAGCAGGTATACGTTACCCTCTCATTTAGTCCAAGAAGGGCCTGAGATTTGAATCTGTGAATCCATTTACACTCCTTTTGGAGTATCTTTTGGTCCCAATTACCCCCCCTAGGAGAGGGGGAAATAGTCTCCAAAATGGAGAATTTCAAGGACCTAGGGTCCCCACCGTGTCTCTCAATAACATGCGATGCGACCGGGGGTCTCTTTTTTCTTAATAACATCGTTCACATGTTCAAGAAATCTCCTCCGTGCCTCCCTTGTCGTTTTCCCTATATAATCTAGGGGGCACGTACATTGACATACATAAATGGCTCCCTTACTCCTACAATTATAAAAATCCCGGATTTCAAATGACTGTCCAGTCACAAAGCAGGTAATAGTCTTGGTGGAAAAGATGAATTCACACGCCTTGCAACCCCCACATTTATACATCCCCTTGGGTTTACGATCCAGCCAGGTGTTCTTACCCAAAGGGGGGTATAATGGCTGTGAACGAGTCTGTCTTTAAGACTCTTCCCGCGTCTGTACGTAACGCTGGAGTGTCGAGATATAATATCCCCCAGATCCGGGTCCATAAGTAAAATGGGCCAGTATCGTTTCAAGATGTTTAAGACCTTCGCATTAGCACCGTCAAAGGTGAAAATAATTCTGACTGGTTGAATCTTGTCAGCCTCTCTTTGTCTCTGTGTCAATAATTGGCAGAATGGCAGAAAATCCCCAAATTCAGGTGTGCAAACCTTGTGTATCATACCCAAATAACTGGAGGCTGTAATTGCTGCCAAAATGTGCTTTAAAGGGGTTTTCAGAGAATTTTTAACTGATGACCTATCCTCTAGAGAGGTCATCAGTATTTGATCGGTGGGGGTCTGACACCTGGGACCACCGCTGATTAGCTGTTTGAAAAGGCACAGGGGCTCCAAGAAGTGCTGTGGCCTTCTCTCAGCTCACCAAGCACAGCGGCATACATTGTAACCGATGAACGTGACATCACGTGGCCTAGGTAAAGCTGTGAGAAGGCCGAGGCTCTACTGTGAGCGTTGGTGCCTTGTCAAACAGCTGATTGGTGGGGTCCAGGGTATTGTAGATACTGATGACCTATTCAGAGATTAGGTCATCAGTTAAAAAAAATCTCTGAAAATCCCTTTAACTAAGTCCTGAGTAAAGGGTCTGAATACTTATGTCAATGCAATATTTTACTTTTTCTCTTAAATTAGCAAAGATTTCTAACATTCTGTTTTCAGTTTGTTATTATGGTGTATTGAGTGCAGAACGATGGGCTGTTTTGCATCACAGCACTTCCACGGCCTTCATTTTACTGATGGGGAGTGCTGAGCACCACCAAACAGGAGGTCATCCTCTCACTCCACCCCTGACCTCTGCATATGGGCCAATCAAAGTAGTGTAAACTATTATATAACTTTATTACTGGATTTGCATATACCGTATTTTTCGCTTTATAAAGACACACTTTTTAGGAAGAAAAAACCTTGCTAAAAAGTGCACTGTGCAGAATAATGACAGGAGATACATTTATTTGGATACGGTGACCACATGCACAATTGCTGGTTATTACACTGGTCAGCTGATGACACAGGAAGGGTAACAGGGGCTGAAAACCATCCTCCCCCCACCCCCCACACCCACACTACATCCTAAATTTATGGACCTTGACTTCTCCACTTCAGTAACACACCAGTAAAACCACATTCCCTTCAAAGAGGACCTAGAAAATATTTTGTTCTAATTTTCTGTGGTCTAAACCTGGGGTGCATCTTATAGTCCGGTGCATCTTATAAAGCGAAAAATACGTTTGTTTTCCTACAAGCAAATTTAAAAAATATAACTATTTCACAATTATGATACAAAAGTGACACTAATATAGTGATCTTACTATACCTCAGAGGGAAACTGTTGGACAAATTTCGGTGGCAGTTCAGCATTTCTTAGTTTCTCCCATTCCTAAACACACACAAATTTTTTTTTTTATTATCACAACTTAAAGAGGACCTGCTATAGTCCACATGACCTGACTATACTGGAGCATCTATTCTTATAACTGTATGCTATAAACTATAAGTTTATGAATAAATGTACAACTGGGTGTTACCAGTTGGGGTGCGCCCCTGCACAGTCTGACATATGACTTGGTGTTACCAGTGGCAGACTGTACAGGGACACACCCACATCTGGTAATACCCAGTTATACATTTATTGATAAACTCCTAGCAGGAATAAAAGAGAATGGCTTGAACAAGATTTTGGTATTGATGACCTATCCTGAGGACAGGCCATCAATATCCGATTTGTGGGGGTCTGACTCCTGGCAATCCTGCCAATCAGCTGTTTGAAGAGGATGCAGCGCTCCCATGAACGCTGCAGCCTCCTCACAGCTTACCAGACACAGCACCATACATTATAATGTGGCTGTACTTTACACTTGAATGGGACCGAGCTGTGCTGAGGATAGGCCATCAATATCAGAATCTTAGACAACCCCTTTAATAAGCATGGACATTAGGGATGAGCGAATCGACCTTCGGATGCAAGGTCTGAAGTCGATTCGCTCAAAACTTCGTTTTAATGCTGTACGGAGACCCACCTCTGTACAGAATTAAAATGTATGGGCTCTGGCGAGTTGAAATGAGTTATCACTGAAGTCTCGCAAGACTTCGGTAAATAACTTCAGCATTCGATTATTAAACTTTAAAACCATTTAAAAACAGGAATCCGAAGTCAGCTTCGGTACCGGCTGGTACCTCAGTACCGAAGCCAACTTCGGATCCCTGTTTTCGGATGACTTTGGCGATAACTAATTTTTCTCGCTGGAGCCGATACATCTCAATGCTGTACGAAGAATAATCTCCGTTCAGAATTCAAAAGAAGTTTTGAGCGAAATGACTTCGGATCTTGGATCCGAAGGTTGATTGGCTCAACACTAATGGACATCATACACTTATTAGGCCAGAGTGAAAAGAAAGGGATACAGCTTCAAATTGTGTGATAATACAGGATATAATGTCAATATAATGTTGTCTATACTCAGAACCTACTTCATATTTGTATTTAATGTCAAACTTCCAGAACAGTTCAACCAATATCAGTCCTAATGGGTAGATATCAACTTCATTTTCGTACGTTGCATTCTCCTGCAAATAAAACATCACATTTGTAGTTGGCAATGCTACAATGATATATATGAATCAGGTGCGATGTAGTAACACATAGCAATGTCCTATCAGTTGTACAATAGCATATTCTGTTTAGGGTCTA
The DNA here is from genome assembly GCA_033119425.1 of Bufotes viridis. Lineage (NCBI taxonomy): Eukaryota > Metazoa > Chordata > Amphibia > Anura > Bufonidae > Bufotes > Bufotes viridis. The sequence continues at coordinate 8,465 of JAKVIS010006246.1, forward strand.
GAATTGCACAGTAGATGCTTTATTATATATGTCCTTACTGCATGGTTTACGCACAACACTGCTGAATATGTTGCTCTATGGGACTGCGGAGATAGCCAAGCACTGTATTTGGAGTATCTTTGCTAGTCCCCATATGGTTGACTGGAGCAGCAGTGCCCATCCACGGCCAGCACTCCATTCACTCCAGGACTCTAATCTCATGATCAGTGGGGTCCCAGCAGTAGGACCCCTACCAATCAGATACTTGTCACTTATCCTGTGGATGGGTGTCATTTATGATGGCACCTGAACTTAAAGCACCTATTTTGCTATGTAAAGTAAAAAAAAAAAAGTTAAAGTACATTACAAAAATAATTTCCATCACATTTAGAACAGGTTTTAATAAAGTGGGTGTGAAGGTTTAGGTACACTTTAAGTACCCCAAGGTTGCCAGCTATTGACTCGTGAAGATTAAGGTGCGCACACTCTGGCTCTTTAAGAGCGTACACACCCTACGGGATGAGGCGGTGAGGCCTTGCCGGCAAGCAGGTCACAGCCTTTGTGGAGGGACAGAGCAGACCCGGCAGCTGGACCCACTGGGGCTGTCAGGCGAGGCAAGCAGAACAGCAGCAGCTGCGAGCTACCACTGTAACAAAGGGCTTGTAGTGCAAACAGGCAGTGGTCCGTACTTCTGATGCATCTTTTAATGAAATGTAATAAAGGAACATTTTTATGTACCGGTGAGTGCTGTGTAGTGCTTTTTCTGCTGCTATATAATAATAATAAAAAAGATCTTATGAGTCACCTGTTCTGGTGCCATGTAGATCTCAGTTCCCTGTCCAACAGTTCGTAAAAGGGGCTTTATTTTGTCTTTTCCACTTATTGGTGTCACCAGTCCAAAATCTGCTATTTTCACAGTCATATCTTCTGCAAACAATATATTTGCTGGCTGGATAAGGACAAAGTCATTTACAAAGAATTACATTCTAGAAACAACGTTTACTTTGGTTTCAGGTATTTTGATACATTTAAAGGGTTAACCACTTTATGTGCAACGTATGTTTAAAGTGTAACTGCATTTTGGAAAACTTTGTCATATCAAGATCACTAAAACAAGGAGTTAGTGCGCAGCTCAGCTCCCCTGTCTCTCCTCGCTACGGAAGACAGACTGAAGACAGGCCGATACTGACATCCTGGTCACGTTCATAAGATGCCGATGAAGAATCATAGGACAATGCACATTATTCAGCCTCTTCCATTTAAAAGCACTGCGCCTTCCCGATTATGACTCTAGGGCAGACGCAGTGTGTTTCAATGGAGGAAGCTAAATGTTATATATGCGTCCTCCATCAGCAGCTGATTGAAGACGGGACAGCAGGCTTGCCAAACAAAGGGAAAATACTTCTAAACGTAAAAAGATGACGAGGAACTTAAAAAATAGCTATATTAGTATGTTAAACATACATTGGTTATTCATTATTTTTTTTCTGCTTTCCCATTAAATTGTAATGCATTCAGTAAAGTGTAAGCCATTATGTATTGCAAATTGGTGTCTAAAAACTATAACATTTCGAGGAGAAAAAAAAACAAGACAGCATACAACTATATGAACTGGAGAGTAAATTAAGTAATGGTGGAGAATAATAAAAACACTGAACTGGTGCTAAAATCCCAGATTAACCTAGTCCAAAGTAAATGCCATAAATCTATGATAGGTAGGAGTCTCATTTTCTGGACTCTAAAAAAAATCAAGAGAATAGGCATCCTGTGACTCGTTCACTGTGACTTAATTGTAATCTATGAGGTACAGAAAGAGCCATTCTCCCAATAACAGGGGGTCCCTTTTTGGCTATATCCTGTGGCTATGCCATAAGTGTCCCAGATTTGAAGTAATCCTTTCAGAGGGTGTATATTGGAGATAAGAGAACCTGTCAAGATTTGGTTTACTTTCTTAGGAGACACGGGAGAGATGAGAAAGAGATGAGAGAGAGAGAGAGAGAGAGAGAGAGAGAGAGAGACTAAAGAGAAAAAGAGAAGAGAGAGAGAGAAAAAGTCTCTAGTAAACAAATGTGTGTTCCTCAAGGTACTCTTTCTCATTATTAGAGAGCCCTGAGTATGTAGAGTACATGTACGCAGTATTGTAGGCTAGGCGATGCACCCATGGGTTTATGGGAACCATATTCAAATTAGCTTTCCTAAACCTATCTGATGCTACCAGAGATGATAATTTGCATATTTCCCCATTAAATCAAGTGGAGCCTTGTCTAGCATACAATAGTCGTCACGTATATAAACTGGTCTGTATAACAGAAATAGAACCCACCCAAAGGTTCCTCCTAAGTAGAGATGAGCGAACATTTAAAAAAA
>JAKVIS010006247.1:0-10676 GCA_033119425.1 Bufotes viridis
TTTTTTTTATTTTTTCTCTTCTCCTACCTGAGCAAAAGACATAATTGAGCACACCAACGAAGAATGGAGAACTGTGACAGGGCCTGAACAGCAAAAGTGACATGCAATGATGACCCTGGCTGTGGTAGTATGCTGACACTGACACGAGGCATGCAGGCATCAGAAACTAACGAAATGGTCGAAAGCACTGAGGCCTGAGTGACGGGTCAGGTCTGATGTTGTGACACCACAAACTGATGAAAATGTGACTTACCCAACATTCTGAACTTATAACAAGCTAAAAATAAAACATCAAGTAGCAAAGCCCGTAACCTAATGGGAAATCCACTCGTAATGTGACTTTTTTTTTTTTTTCCTTCTACTACCTTAGCACAAGATGTAATTGACCACATCAACTGAGAATGGCGAGCTGTGACATGACCTGAAAAGCAAAAAATGACATGTAAAGACAATCTTCCCTGTGGTAGTATGCTGACACTAACACGAGGCATGCGGTAAAATAAACCACCTGCAACACACCACGCTGCTATGGTTTAGTACATACAAATGTTGCCACCATGAGCATATACGCCCTGTTGAGATGTGGGTGTATATGCCGTAAAAACAAACCAAACTCAGTTCTTGGCGAAAGCCACGCTCCTATTTATTTTTAGCACAAATAAAGAAACAAAACGAGGCAAAATACAAAAAAAAAGGTCCTCATGGGTCTCTGCGATTTCCTTTGTAGCCAGTATCTCCACCCGTGTCCAGCTAACACTCTGAACTGAAGATGGATCCCCAGCACCTTGCACAGGTGCTTATTAAGTACACAAACTCAGGTTCACAACACACATTTCATATTTCCAAAACAAATGAAACATGATAAGGGAAGATACCTCAACACGAAATAGCATTTATACTAAAGAAACAATAACACTTTGTAAACAGCAACTCTGCTCCACCTGGATTAGTCAGCTATCTGAACTGAACCTCACCCTCTATAATGCAAGTAAGGGGATAATACTGGATGTCAGTGTGAACAAGGCTTTAGTTTGTCTGCAGAAATAATAGCGGAGAGCGAGAGAGGTTTGCTGGCGAGCATTGAAGTGAAAGCAGACAAGAAAGACTTACAGATATACACAGACAAACTAAGCAAGGTGACCTGTGCAAGAGATAGAAACCTGCGAGAAAACGAGACAGAGTCACGCTGAAGCTCACTTGTAAATGGATGAAGTAGTCCAGCACAAACCACGGATGTAGATTGCCAAATTTCCTTTATTTTCATTGCGTTAAAATACAGAAACAGCTTAGCTTGATGTTTGGTACACTCACTCCCAGGGTCTACATGTTTTGGACACAGATGTCCTTAATCATGACCAGAGTCACGCTGAACCCTGCTGCCTAATCGTGTCGACACACCCAAGGGAGGGGTCTGCCTGGTATAAATATACTACTCACGCCCCTCCCACAAATACAGGCCAATAAATCGGCCTTCTAACTTATTACTTAACATTCCCAATATGTCTACTTTATGTTGGCATCATTTTGTAAATGTAATTAAATTTTTTTAGGTCGTTAGTAGGCTTAAAATTTTTAAGAATTTCCAAAACCCACATTTTAAGGACCATTTCAGGTCTGAAGTAGGGTTGAGCGAACACCTGGATGTTCGGGTTCGAGAAGTTCAGCCGAACTTCCGGAAAATGTTCGGGATCCGAACTCGACCCGAACTTCATCCCGAACCCGAACCCTATTGAAGTCAATGGGGACCCGAACTTTTGGGCACTAAAAAATCTGTAAAATAGTCCAGGAAAGGGCTAGAGGGCTGCAAAAGGCAGCAAAATGTAGGTAAATGCCCTGCAAACAAATGTGGATAGGGAAATGAATTAAAATAAAATAAATAAAAATTGACCAATATAAATTGGAGAAAGGTCCCGTAGCAGAGAATCATGCATCATATCACCCACCACTGGAGAAGGCCACTTTGAGTTATTTAGGCCCCAGCACCCAGACAGAGAAGAGAGGTCCCACAGCAAGGAATAAGGCGTCATATCACCCACCACAGGAGAAGGCCACTTTCAGTTATTTAGGCCCCAGCACCCAGACAGAGGAGAGAGGTCCCACAGCAAGGAATAAGGCGTCATATTACCCACCACTGGAGAAGGCCACTTTGAGTTATTTAGGCCCCAGCACCCAGACAGAGGAGAGAGGTCCCACAGCAAGGAATAAGGCGTCATATCACCCACCACTGGAGAAGGCCACTTTTAGTTATTTAGGCCCCAGCACCCAGACAGAGGAGAGAGGTCCCACAGCAAGTTATAAGGAGTCATATCACCCACCACTGGAGAAGGACACTTTCAGTTATTTAGGCCGAAGCACCCAGACAGAGGAGAGAGGTCCCACAGCAAGTTATAAGGAGTCATATCACCCACCACTGGAGAAGGACACTTTCAGTTATTTAGGCCGAAGCACCCAGACAGAGGAGAGAGGTCCCACAGCCGAGAATCATGCGTCATATCATCCACCACCGGAGAAGGCCACTTTCAGTTATTTAGGCCCCAGCACCAAGACAGAGGAGAGAGGTCCCACAGCAAGGAATAAGGCGTCATATCACCCACCACTGAAGAATCCCACTGTCAGTTATTTAGGCCTCAGAACCCAGACAGATGAGAGAGGTCCCACAGCAGAGAATCATGCGTCATATTACTCACCAATCGAGAAGGCTACTTTCAGTTATTTAGGCCCGGCGCCAAGATTGAGGAGAAGTTCATTCAACTTTGGGTTGCACCGCAAGATCATGGTAAAGTTATAAAAATGAGGAATAAATAAAGAAGTGCGTCAAACCGGCTAGTCCAAGAGCTGCGACGAGATTTCGCCCATTATCACACACCACCAGGCCGGGCTTGAGGCCCACCGGCAGAAACCACTCGTCGGTCTGTTGTTCAATACACCACCACAACTCCTGCACGTTGTGGGGCCTGTCCCCCAAACATATGAGTTTCAGAATGGCCTGCTGACGTTTACCCCGGGCTGTGCTGAAGTTGGTGGTGAAGGTGTGTGGCTGACTGGATCAGCTGGTAGAAGCAGAGGAAGAGGAAGCCGAGTAGGAGGAGGAGGCTACAGGAGGCAAAGAATGATGCCCTGTGATCCTTGGTGGCAGAAGGACGTGCACCAAGGAACTCTCCGCCTGGGGCCCAGCCACCACTACATTTTCCCAGTGTGCAGTTAGGGAGATATAGCGTCCCTGGCCGTGCTTACTGGTCCACGTATCTGTGGTTAGGTGGACCTTGCCACAGATGGCGTTGCGCAGTGCACACTTGACTTTATCGGATACTTGGTTGTGCAGGGAAGGCATGGCTGTCTTGGAGAAGTAGTGGTGGCTGGTGTAAGAGGGTGCAAGGTATCATATGCGATGGCAGGTACGTGTCACCGAGGTTGCTGGCCTCGGTGAGGTAAGAGCCCGTTTTTGTTGATGTCAGCAGCAGCTAGTGCTACTGACAGAGTTTAAATAGCATGGCTGCAAAGCCGATCCGGGCCGGCTCTTACCGGGAGCAGCTAAAGTGTAGGGTGGGTGGCTGCTCCCCACGACCCAGTCCTGGTTTTGGGCTGGGTTTAAAAGCTCAGCCAGCTCAGCAGCTGGAGGAAGTGATTATCCTGGAGCTGCTAACAGGGCTGGGAGTTCTCTGTCCTGGAGGAAAGAGCTCAGCAAGGAGGTGTTTTGTTCCTGGCTACCTGAAGCTGGATTCTCCTGCGGCTGGGCCGACAGCGTGGTGCGAACCTGCACCTACACCTCCCAGGTGACTGAACCTGTGTTGGCCTGTTTTTGTTTTGCCACGTTATTTCCGTTGTGTGTGAACTGTCACCAAGAGACTGTTTTTCATTTATGGTGTGCAAGTGTGAATAAAACACTGTTTGTTGCACAATCTGGACTCCTTGTTTTGCCTCTAAACTGCACCCGCACCGCTGTCTACCAGAGCGACTCCCACATTTGGTGGAGGATGCGGGCATGCGCAGTGAGGCTGGCGTGAACGCTCGAACTTTGTTTTTGTGCTGAGCAAAAGTGAATGTCCTATATTAGGCCGGCAAAGTTGCAGCCTGTGATCTCTGGCAACATGGAGGCTGCTGTGAAGGCTCCGTAGAAGCTAACGTGCAGCAGCGGGAGACCAACCAGTTACTGCTACAACATGTGATGGCATTACAGGCGGCCGGAGCGCCCCACCACGTCCATGATGCCCGAAAGCGGTCCGTGCGGCGATCCCAAAGATGACCCCCGCAGACGACGTGGAGACATACCTAGCGGTCTTTGAGAAGGTCGCCGTGAGGGAAAAGTTACCCCGTGACCAGTGGGCCGAAGTGGTTGCTCCGTTCCTGGCATCCGGACCCCAGCAAGTTTTTTTTGATTTGGCAGACGACCAGGCTGCTGACTATTCCAGGGTGAAGGGGGAGATCCTGGCCAGACTGGGGGTAAACGTGTTGGTCCGGGCTCAGCGTGTCCACCAGTGGGACTTTAACGTGGCTGAACCCGCCAGGCCGCAGTACTATGAGTTGCTGCACAGGTTGCAAAAATGGCTGCAGCCTGAGGTTCTGAGTCCGACTGCTATGCTGGACCGGCTGCTGGCTGACATGTTTTGGAGGGCCTTGCCTAACACCCTCCAACACTGGATCGGCCAGGTATCCCCCACCAATGCCCTTGAGATGGTCGACCTGGTGGAACGATATGAGGCCACCAGAAACCTGCAGGGGGGTTTTTTTGGGAGGGGGCCAGTCAAACCCCGGAAATCTCCACCCCAGTCCCGGCGGCCGGCCAAACCCACCCGGGATGTATCTCTTGCAGATCCGTCCCCAGTGGTCTGCTGGCAGTGTCGGGAGCCTGGACACATAAGGGCCAACTGTCCACAGTGGGGGGAACCCATGGAGACTAATTATGGGTACCGGGCTTCCATGTATGCCCGGAGACTGTGTGCGACCGACATCCCCGAGACAATGGACAGTCGTCATCTGTGCCAGGTGCAAGTCGGGGATAACCTGGCAGTGGCGCTGTTGGACTCAGGGAGCCTGGTAACCCTGGTAAGTGCTGCCCTGGTACAGCCCACCCAGTATACGGGCCGGAAAGTTGGGGTGGTGTGCATACACGGAGACTTAAAGGACTATCCCACTGCTGAAATGTCTCTGTCCACGGCGGCCGGCACCTGGACTTGTGAAGTGGCGATCTCCGCCAAACTACCGTATGAACTAATAATTGGGAAAGACTTCCTGGTTTTCCGTCACTATGGCCTGAGGTGAAAGTGACTAATAGCCCTGAGACAGGGGTAACCCTAGCAGAGTGGCCTGGTTCCTGTGGGAGGCCAGAGCCCTGGGAGCCCGAGTCCGAATGGCCTGCGGTAGGGGTGACCACCACTTCTGTGATAGAGGGGGAGACACCCCCACTGAGTGTAATGGTGGGAGACATGGAGGACTTGCCACCAGGTCCTGAGTTGGCAGACCTCCACGTCTCCGGAGATAATTTTGGGACCGCCCAACACCGGGACCAAACCCTAACCAGGGCCTGGGAGAATGTGCTGGAAATTGATGGTAAACCCCAGAAACCAGGGGCTGAATAAATGTTCCCACGATTTATTGTTCTGCAGGATATGTTGTATCGGGTGAACCAAATCCGAGGTGAACCTGTTGAACAGTTGGTGGTGCCCACAGCGTATCGCAAGCTTGTCATGGAGCTTGCCCACCAACATGTTCTTGGGGGGCACCTGGGGTGGCAAAAAACCCAGGACCGCATACTGCAGCGGTTTTATTGGCCCGGTGTGTTCAAGGAGGTAGAAGATTATTGTAAGTCCTGTCCAACCTGTCAGATAACTAGCCCCCAGCCACATTTCCGTAGTCCTCTGGTACCTCTGCCAATTATTGAAGTACCGTTTGAGCGAGTCGCTATGGATTTAATTGGGCCTGTACCAAAGTCTGCCAGGGGCCACCCACACATTCTGGTAGTTCTCGACTATGCCACTCGGTATCCGGAGGCGGTGCCTCTGCGACATACCTCAGCTAGGCTCATTGCCAAAGAGTTAATGGAGATGTTTTCCCATGTGGGCCTGCCTAAAGAGGTTCTGACAGACCAAGGGACCCCTTTTATGTCCAAAGTAATGAGGGAACTGTGTAAATTGTTGCGTATAAAGCAGTTACGGACGTCCGTTTACCATCCGCAAACAGACGGTCTTGTGGAGAGGTTTAACCAAACTCTAAAAAATATGTTAAAGAGGGTGGTGTCTAGAGATGGGAAGGACTGGGATCTGCTTCTGCCCTATCTCATGTTCGCAGTGCGAGAGGTGCCCCAGGCCTCTACTGGGTTCTCGCCCTTCGAACTGCTTTATGGCAGACACCCTCGGGGCCTGTTGGATATCGCCAAGGAAGCATGGGAACAACAGCCTGTCCCCCACAAAAGTGTCATTGAGTATGTCGCCCAGATGCAGGAACGGATGGAAAGGGTGTTGCCCTTGGTCCGGGAGCATATGGAGGCAGCGCAACAAGCCCAGAGTAGGGTGTACAATCGTCAGGCTCGGGTACGGGACTTCAATCCGGGAGATCGGGTTTTGGTTCTGGTACCCACCCTTGACAGCAAATTCTAGCTAGGTGGCAGGGCCCCTATGAGGTGATCGAGAAAGTAGGGAAGTAAATTACAAAGTACACCAGCCAGGGCGGCGCAAGCCGGAGCAGGTGTACCACGTGAATTTACTTAAGCCGTGGAAAGATAGGGACGCGGCCGACGACCACAGCCCACGGCCAGGGCTTCTAGGTGAAAAGGGTCCAGCCCCACAGTTCGAGGCCTGTGAAGCCGTAACCACGGTAAAATTGCAGACAGCCTGTCTTCCAAACAAGTTCAGGAAGTCAGGGAGTTCCTCAGTCGGAACACGGATGTGTTCTCGGACCTCCCTGGCCGCACGTCTCTCATCCGACATGACATCGTCACTGAGCCTCAGGCCAAGGTCCGGTTAAAACCATACCGGGTACCCGAGGCTCGGCGGCGGGCCATCGCGGAGGAAGTGCAGTTAATGTTGAAGCTCGATGTCATTGAGGAGTCGAAAAGTGAGTGGGCCAGTCCCATATTCCTAATACCCAAGCCGGATGGGACGTTGCGGTTCTGCAACGACTTTCGCAAGTTAAATGAAGTATCCAAGTTTGACGCGTATCCCATGCCCCGGGTAGACGAGCTTGTTGAAAGTTTAGGACAAGCCCGTTATTTTTCTGTGCTGGACCTCACTAAAGGGTACTGGCAGGTACCCTTAACGGAGTCGGCTAAGGAAAAAACCGCATTTGTTACCCCGCAGGGCCAAAGGCTAAAGGACATAGTGCTGCGACCACATCGTCGGTACGCCTCGGCCTACTTAGATGATGTAGTCATCCACAGCGCCGACTGGGAAAGCCATTTACCCAAGGTTCAGGCGGTAGTGGATGCCCTGAGGAAAGCCGGACTGACCGCTAACCCAAAGAAGTGCTCCATAGGGTTAGAGGAGACAAAATATCTGGGATATGTAATTGGGCGGGGAGTTATCAAACCTCAGGTAACTAAGGTAGAGGAACCATCAAAAAATGTGGTGATAAGAAAGCAGGATGCGCTCATACCCATATGCAGTTGTGCATTTCTGTAGGGGAGCACATCCTGCACTTGTAGTCCGTTGCTAATGGCAATCACCAGCAAAAAATGCATACAATGGATGATGCCAGCAACGGACTACAAGTACCACAATGGACATCCTACATAAGATGAAATTTATGTGGATGTGGCAAGAATTCAGAACAAACACAGAACCAGAGATAGGTGCACGCTGCCGTCACACTAAACCCTCATACTGATGTTAAAAATTGAGAGTTAGTTCGACATATCCTACTAGGAGGACGTGTCTTAAGCCTCGGGCACCAGCGTCAAGGTCTCTCAAACTAAGGTAGAGGCCATTCGTAACTGGCCCCGACCGGTCACCACCAGGCAGGTAAAGTCGTTCCTGGGGATTGTAGGTTACTACATGAGGTTTGTGCCCCACTTTGCCACAATAGCAGCGCCATTGACAGACCTGTTGAAGGGGCGAAAGTCTGGGAGGGTTAGCTGGAGTGAGAAGGCGGAGGAGGCTTTCTCCGCGTTGAAGTCGGCCCTGTGTGGGTCCCCGGTTTTGGTGACACCCGACTTCAACAAGGAGTTTGTCGTACAGACCGACGCCTCGGAGGTAGGCCTCGGTGCGGTACTGTCGCAGGAGGTCAACGGGGAAGAACATCCCGTTGTCTTCCTGAGCCGTAAGCTCAGCCCCGCTCGAGTCCAGATATAGTATAGTGGAGAGGGAGTGCCTGGCTATCAAGTGGGCACTCGAAAGTCTCCGCTACTACCTGTTAGGGAGGAGGTTCCGTCTGGTGACCGACCATTCCCCCCTCAAATGGATGAGTCAGGCCAAGGAGAGGAATGCTCGGGTCACCAGGTGGTTCCTATCGCTTCAAAATTTCAAATTCTCCGTGGAACACAGGGCAGGCCGCTTGCAGGGCAACGCAGATGCCCTGTCCCGCGTCCACTGCCTCACGTGTGTTCACCCCTCAGGGTTGAACAAAGGGGAGGTGTAGAGGGTGCAAGGTATCATATGCGATGGCAGGTACGTGTCACCGAGGTTGCTGGCCTCGGTGAGGTAAGAGCCCGTTTTTGTTGATGTCAGCAGCAGCTAGTGCTACTGACAGAGTTTAAATAGCATGGCTGCAAAGCCGATCCGGGCCGGCTCTTACCGGGAGCAGCTAAAGTGTAGGGTGGGTGGCTGCTCCCCACGACCCAGTCCTGGTTTTGGGCTGGGTTTAAAGCTCAGCCAGCTCAGCAGCTGGAGGAAGTGATTATCCTAGAGCTGCTAACAGGGCTGGGAGTTCTCTGTCCTGGAGGAAAGAGCTCAGCAAGGAGGTGTTTTGTTCCTGGCTACCTGAAGCTGGATTCTCCTGCGGCTGGGCCGACAGCGTGGTGCGAACCTGCACCTACACCTCCCAGGTGACTGAACCTGTGTTGGCCTGTTTTTGTTTTGCCACGTTATTTCCGTTGTGTGTGAACTGTCACCAAGAGACTGTTTTCATTTATGGTGTGCAAGTGTGAATAAAACACTGTTTGTTGCACAATCTGGACTCCTTGTTTTGCCTCTAAACTGCACCCGCACCGCTGTCTACCAGAGCGACTCCCCACACTGGGAACAACATACTGTGGAACAGCCATTGCCATCAGCTGTTTGAAGCTGTCTGTGTCCACCAGCCTGAATGACAGCATTTCAAAGGCCAGTAGTTTAGAAATGCTGGCATTCATGCCCCGGGCTCGAGGGTGGCTAGGTGGGAATTTGTGCTTTCTCTGTAAGGTTTGTGAGATGGAGAGCTGAACTCTGCCGTGTGACATGGTGGAGATGCTTGGTGACGCAGGTGGTGGTGTCGGTGGAACATCATCTGTTTGGTGGGCGGCAGGTGCCAACATTCCTCCAGAAGCGGAGGAAAAGGCCGAGGCAGCAACAGAAGAGGGAGCAGGGGGAGCCTGAGTGAGTTCCTTGCTTATAAGGTGTTTACTCCACTGCAGTTCATGCTTTGCATGTAGATGCCTGGTCATGCAGGTTGTGCTAAGGTTCAAAACGTTAATGCCTCGCTTCAGGCTCTGATGTCACAGCATGCAAACCACTCGGGTCTTGTCGTCAGCACATTGTTTAATGAAGTTCCCTGCCAGAGAACTCCTTGAAGCTGCCTTTGGAGTGCTCGGTCCCTGGTGGTGGTGGCCAGTATCAGGCGAACTCTCTTGGCGGCGGCTGTTCTGCTTTTGCCCCCTGCTCCCTCTTTTGCTACACTGTTGGCTCGGTCTGACCACTGCCTCTTCCTCTGAACTATGAAATTCTGTGGTACGACCTTCATTCCATGTGGGGTCTAGGACCTCATCGTCCCCTGCATCGTCTTCCACACAGTCTTCCTCCCTGACCTCCTGTTTGGTCTGCACACTGCAGAAAGACGCAGCAGTTTGCACCTGTGTTTCGTCATCATCAGAGACGTGCGGACTCCGATATGGTATTCCCATGTCCTCATCATGAGGAAACATAAGTGGTTGTGCATCAGTGCATTCTATGTCTTCCACCACTGTGGAAGGGCTAGGTGGATTCCCTTGGGAAACCCTGCCAGCAGAGTCTTCAAACAGCATGAGAGACTGCTGCATAACTTGAGGCTCAGACAGTTTCCCTGATATGCATGGGTGTGATGTGACAGACTGATGGGCTCGTTTTTCAGGCGCCACCTGTGTGCTTTCTGCAGAAGACTGGGTGTGAGATAATGTTGTGAACGTGCTGGATCCACTGTCGGCCACCCAATTGACTAGCGCCTGTACCTGCTCAGGCCTTACCGTCCTTAGAATGACATTGGGCCCCACCAATTATCGCTGTAAATTCTGGCGGGTACTGGAGCCTGAGGTAGTTGGTTCACTAGGACGTGTGGCTGTGGCAGAATGGCCACGTCCTCTCCCAGCACCAGAGGGTCTACTAACACCACCACGACCGCGTCCGTGTCTCTTACCCGATGTTTTCCTCATTGTTACCGTTCACCAAGCACCACAATAAGAAAATAAATATTTGGCCCAATGTATTGATTTCAAATTCAGGCCTTTTTTTTACAGGCACCTAACACTATCTGCCTATTTATTTATATACCGTATTACACTTAATCCATAAGTAACA
>JAKVIS010006248.1:0-10527 GCA_033119425.1 Bufotes viridis
CCTACCTTTGCTCTATGTCCTTTTCTCCCTTACTCCTATGTGCTTGGTTTCTTACTCTCTTACAGTCTTGTCCTCTCTCACCCTCTTTGTTCGCAAGTCCCTTTGTCTCTTTACCCTACTTCCCTTTTTCTATATTTCTCTCACTCTCTCCCCATTTTCTATTGTTTCCCCTCTCCTTACTTTCACCTACCCTATCTTGTTTTACCATTTTCCTCTCCTTCCTGTTTTCACCCCTCACTCTCTTCCCAGTTTTCCCTCACTTTTACCTTCTCTAATGTTCCTTTTCTCCCCTTTACTCCCTGCTATGCTCGTTATTGTTACCCTCTCATTCATTCTAGTCCTCTCTCACCCTGTTTGTCTCGCATGTCCCTCTGACCCTTTACCCTACTTCCTGTATACTATCTTTCTCTCATCCCTCTTCCCATTTTCTATTGTTTCCCATTTCTCACTTTCACCTACCCCATCTTTTTTACCATTATCCTCTCCTTCCATGTCTCCCCCGTCATACTGTTCCCAGTTTCCCTCATTCTTTACCTCTCTCTAATGTTCCCTTTCTTCCCTAAACTCCCTGCTGTGCTTGTGTTTTCTTACCCTCTCTTACATTGTTGTCCTTTCTTGACCTCTCTTGTCTCCCATGTCCCTTGCCTCTCTATCCTACTTCCCTTTTCTATATTTCTCTTCAACTCTCCCCATTTTCTATTGTTTTCCCTTTTCTCACTTTCACCTACCCCATCTTTTTTACCATTATCCTCTCCTTCCTGTCTCCCCTAATACTCTTCCCTGTTTTCCCTCATTCTTTACCTTCTCTAATGTTTCCCTTCTTCCCTAAACTCCCTGTTGTGCTTGTGTTTTCTTACTCTCTTTTACATTCTTGTCCTCTCTCATCCCTCTCTGTCTCACATGCCCCTTGTCTCTTTACCCTACTTCCTGTTTTCTAAATTTCTCTCACCCTCTCCCCATTTTCTATTGTTTCCCTTTATCTCACTTTCACCTACCCCATCTTTTTACCATTATCCTCTCCTTCCCGTCTCCACCCTCATACTCTTCCCAGTTTTCCCTCATTCTTTACCTTCTCTAATCTTCCCTTTCTTCCCTAAACTCCCTGCTGTGCTTGTGTTTTCTTACCCTCTCTTACATTTTTGTCCTTTCTTGCCTCTCTCTGTCTCCCATGTCCCTTGCCTCTCTATCCTACTTCCCCTTTTCTATATTTCTCTTCAACTCTCCCCATTTTCTATTGTTTCCCTTTTCTCACTTTCACCTACCCCATCTTTTTACCATTATCCTCTCCTTCCCCGTCTCCCGCCCTCATACTCTTCCCAGTTTCCCTCATTCTTTACCTCCTCTAATGTTCCCTTTCTTCCCTAAACTCCCTGCTGTGCTTGTGTTTTCTTACCCTCTCTTACATTTTTGTCCTTTCTTGCCTCTCTCTGTCTCCCATGTCCCTTGCCTCTCTATCCTACTTCCCTTTTCTATATTTCTCTTCAACTCTCCCCATTTTCTATTGTTTTCCCTTTTCTCACTTTCACCTACCCCATCTTTTTACCATTATCCTCTCCTTCCCCGTCTCCCCCTCACACTCTCCTTAATTTTCCCTCACTCTTCACCTTCTCTCACGTCCCCTTTCTTCCCTTTACTCCCTGCTGTGCATGTGTTTGTCTTACCCTCTCTTACATTTTTGTTATCTCTTTCCTCTCTCTATGTCGAATGTTCCTTGTCTCTTTACACTACATCCCCTCATTCTATATTTCTCTCACGCTCTCCCCATTTTCTATTGTTTCTCCTTTCCTTAATTTCAACTACCCTATCCTTTTTTTTTTCCATTATCCTCTCTTTCCCTCACATTTCACCTTCTCTCATTTCCCCTTTCTTCCCTTTACTCCCTGCTTTGCTCATGTTTTTTACCGTCTCTTACATTATTTTCCTCTCTTGCCCCTCTCTGTCTCGTAATCTATCTCCTACTTTGCATCTCTCTCACGCCTTCTCTCTTTATATTTACATTAAGTCTGAGATAAGTCAGTAGGCCCTAGCGTGTGTTATATATATTAGAGTCTATAGCATGTAAAAGGAACATATTATCATGCCTTTGACTTTTATAGGTGACTGATGCCCGGTGAGATGATGGAATCTGATATTTTTCCTGGTCAACTGTGAGAAAAGAATGATAAGACAGGTAATTAATAATTATATTAATTACTGATAATAATCAGGCTAGACAAGAGTTCTAATCCTGAAGTATATTCCTTATACATGTGGATATACAGTATGTACTTACCATGTGTATATCATTTTGGACACTTCTATTATAACACAAACATATCTTAGGTACATATTCTCCTCCTCCTCCTCTTCCCTTTCAGCTTCTCTCTCTCTCTCTATTCTCCCTATTTCCACCTTCTAATCCCCCTCATCCTCTCCCACTCAATGCTTTTTCCCATTAATATTCTCTCATTCCGCTTCTCTCATTCCCACTTTCAATCCTTTTATCTCTTCTCTGTTTTCTTTCTTCCCTTTACTACCTGCTGTGCTCGTATTTTCTTACCCTCTCTTACATTCTTGTCCTCTCTCACCCCTCTCTGTCTCCCATACCCCTTGTCTCTTTACCCTACTTTCCCTTTTCTATATTTCTCTCACTCTCTCTCCATGCTCTATTGTTTCCCCTTTCCTTACTTTCACCTACCCTATCTTTTTTTTACCAATATCCTCTCCTTCTCCTTTTCCACCCCTCACACTCTTCCCAGTTTTCCCTCACTCTTTACCTTCTCTAATGTTCCTTTTCTCCACTTTACTTCCTACTGTGCTTGTGTTTTCTTACACTCTCTTACAGTCTTGTCCTCTCTCACCCCTCTTTGTTTACTGAAGTCCCTTGTCTCTTTACCCTACTTCCCCTTTTTCTATATTTCTCTCACTCTCTCCCCATTTTCTATTGTTTCCCCTCTCCTTACTTTCACCTACCCTATCTTGTTTTTACCATTTTCTTCTCCTTCCTGTTTTCACCCCTCACTCTCTTCCCAGTTTTCCCTCACTTTTACCTTCTCTAATGTTCCTTTTCTCCCCTTTACTCCCTGCTATGCTCGTGTATTGTTACCCTCTCATTCATTCTAGTCCTCTCTCACCCCTGTTTGTCTCGCATGTCCCTTGACCCTTTACCCTACTTCCTGTATACTATCTTTCTCTCATCCTCTTCCCATTTTCTATTATTTCCCATTTTCTCACTTTCACCTACCCCATCTTTTTACCATTATCCTCTCCTTCCATGTCTCCCCCGTCATACTGTTCCCAGTTTCCCTCATTCTTTACCTCCTCTAATGTTCCCTTTCTTCCCTAAACTCCCTGCTGTGCTTGTGTTTTCTTACCCTCTCTTACATTGTTGTCCTTTCTTGACTCTCTCTTTCTCCCATGTCCCTTGCCTCTCTATCCTACTTCCCTTTTCTATATTTCTCTTCAACTCTCCCCATTTTCTATTGTTTTCCATTTTCTCACTTTCACCTACCCCATCTTTTTTACCATTATCCTCTCCTTCCCTGTCTCCCCCTAATACTCTTCCCTGTTTTCCCTCATTCTATACCTTCTCTAATGTTCCCCTTCTTCCCTAAACTCCCTGTTGTGCTTGTGTTTTCTTACTCTCTTTTACATTCTTGTCCTCTCTCATCCCTCTCTGTCTCACATGCCCCTTGTCTCTTTACTCTACTTCCTGTTTTCTAAATTTCTCTCACCCTCTCCCCATTTTCTATTGTTTTCCCTTTTCTCACTTTCACCTACCCCATATTTTTTACCATTATCCTCTCCTTCCCTGTCTCCCCTAATACTCTTCCCTGTTTTCCCTCATTCTTTACCTTCTCTAATTTTCCCTTTCTTCCCTAAACTCCCTGTTGTGCTTGTGTTTTCTTACTCTCTTTTACATTCTTGTCCTCTCTCATCCCTCTCTGTCTCACATGCCCCTTGTCTCTTTACCCTACTTCCTGTTTTCTAAATTTCTCTCACCCTCTCCCCATTTTCTATTGTTTCCCTTTATCTCACTTTCACCTACCCCATCTTTTTACCATTATCCTCTCCTTCCCCGTCTCCACCCCTCATACTCTTCCAAGTTTTCCCTCATTCTTTACCTTCTCTAATCTTCCCTTTCTTCCCTAAACTCCCTGCTGTGCTTGTGTTTTCTTACCCTCTCTTACATTTTTTTTCCTTTCTTGCCTCTCTCTGTCTCCCATGTCCCTTGCCTCTCTATCCTACTTCCCCTTTTCTATATTTCTCTTCAACTCTCCCCACTTTCTATTGTTTTCCCTTTTCTCACTTTCACCTACCCCATCTTTTTTTTACCATTATCATCTCCTTCCCCGTCTCCCGCCCTCATACTCTTCCCAGTTTCCCCTCATTCTTTAACTCCTCTAATGTTCCCTTTCTTCCCTAAACTCCCTGCTGTGCTTGTGTTTTCTTACCCTCTCTTACATTTTTTTCCTTTCTTGCCTCTCTCTGTCTCCCATGTCCCTTGCCTCTCTATCCTACTTCCCTTTTTCTATATTTCTCTTCAACTCTCCCCATTTTCTATTGTTTTCCATTTTCTCACTTTCACCTACCCCATCTTTTTTTTACCATTATCCTCTCCTTCCCCGTCTCCCCCCATCACACTCTCCTTAATTTTCCCTCACTCTTCACCTTCTCTCATGTCCCCTTTCTTCCCTTTACTCCCTGCTTGGTACGTGTTGTCTTACCCTCTCTTACATTTTGGTTCTCTCTTTCCTCTCTCTATGTCGAATGTTCCTTGTCTCTTTACCCTAGATCCCCTCATTCTATATTTCTCTCACGCTCTCCCCATTTTCTATTGTTTCTCCTTTCCTTAATTTCAACTACCCTGTCCTTTTTTTTTTTCCATTATCCTCTCTTTCCCTCACATTTCACCTTCTCTCATTTCCCCTTTCTTCCCTTTACTCCCTGCTTTGCTCATGTTTTTTTACCGTCTCTTACATTATTTTCCTCTCTTGCCCCTCTCTGTCTCATAATCTATCTCCTACTTTGCATCTCTCTCACGCCTTCTCTCTTTATATTTACATTAAGTCTGAGATAAGTCAGTAGGCCCCTAGCGTGTGTTATATATATTAGTGTCTATAGCATGTAAAGGAACATATTATCATGCCTTTGACTTTTTATAGGTGACTGATGCCCGGTGAGATGATGGAATCTGATATTTTCCTGGTCAGCTGTGAGAAAGAATGATAAGACAGGTAATTAATATTTATATTAATTACTGATAATAATCAGGCTAGACAAGAGTTCTAATCCTGAAGTATATTCCTTATACATGTGGATATACAGTATGTACTTACCATGTGTATATCATTTTGGACACTTCTATTATAACACAAACATATCTTAGGTACATATTCTCCTCCTCCTCCTCTTCCCTTTCAGCTTCTCTCTCCCTCTCTATTCTCCCTATTTCCACCTTCTAATCCCCCTCATCCTCTCCCACTCAATGCTTTTTCCCATTAATATTCTCTCTCCCCTTTTCTCTTCTCTAAGACTTCTTGTCCCTCTCTATCTAAAGAATTTTCACTTTCTGTCTCTTTTCACCTTGTGTACACCCTCACACTCTTTCTTTCTTGGCCTTTCTCTACCCATTCCTCTCTTTTTCTCCCCATCTAGCCCTCTTTCATTCATGTTTATGCTCTACCTTTCACCCTTTATTTCATTGTCCTTCCTTATTTCTATCACCATCTCTTTTTATCCCTATCTCCCAAAGCTCTCCCTCCCTCTCTCTTTCCACTTCTCTCATTCCCACTTTCCTTTTATCTCTTCTCTGTTTTCTTTCTTCCCTTTACTACCTGCTGTGCTCGTATTTTCTTACCCTCTCTTACATTCTTGTCCTCTCTCACCCTCTCTGTCTCCCATACCCTTGTCTCTTTACCCTACTTTCCCTTTTCTATATTTCTCTCACTCTCTCTCCATTCTCTATTGTTTCCCCTTTCCTTACTTTCACCTACCCTATCTTTTTTTTTTACCAATATCCTCTCCTTCTCCTTTTCCACCCCTCACACTCTTCCCAGTTTTCCCTCACTCTTTACCTTCTCTAATGTTCCTTTTCTCCACTTTACTTCCTACTGTGCTTGTGTTTTCTTACACTCTCTTACAGTCTTGTCCTCTCTCACCCCTCTTTGTTTCATAAGTCCCTTTCTCTTTACCCTACTTCCCCTTTTTCTATATTTCTCTCACTCTCTCCCATTTTCTATTGTTTCCCCTCTCCTTACTTTCACCTACCCTATCTTGTTTTTACCATTTTCCTCTCCTTCCTGTTTTCACCCCTCACTCTCTTCCCAGTTTTCCCTCACTTTTACCTTCTCTAATGTTCCTTTTCTCCCCTTTACTCCCTGCTATGCTCGTGTATTGTTACCCTCTCATTCATTCTAGTCCTCACTCACCCCTGTTTGTCTCGCATGTCCCTTGACCCTTTACCCTACTTCCTGTATACTATCTTTCTCTCATCCTCTTCCCATTTTCTATTATTTCCCATTTTCTCACTTTCACCTACCCCATCTTTTTTTTACCATTATCCTCTCCTTCCCTGTCTCCCCCCTAATACTCTTCCCTGTTTTCCCTCATTCTTTACCTTCTCTAATGTTCCCCTTCTTCCCTAAACTCCCTGTTGTGCTTGTGTTTTCTTACTCTCTTTTACATTCTTGTCCTCTCTCAACCGTCTCTGTCTCACATGCCCATTGTCTCTTTACTCTATTTCCTGTTTTTCTAAATTTCTCTCACCCTCTCCTCATTTTCTATTGTTTCCCTTTATCTCACTTTCACCTACCCCATCTTTTTTACCATTATCCTCTCCTTCCCCGTCTCCACCCCTCATACTCTTCCAAGTTTTCCCTCATTATTTACCTTCTCTAATCTTCCCTTTCTTCCCTAAACTCCCTGCTGTGCTTGTGTTTTCTTACCCTCTCTTACATTTTTGTCCTTTCTTGCCTCTCTCTGTCTCCCATGTCCCTTGCCTCTCTATCCTACTTCCCCTTTTCTATATTTCTCTTCAACTCTCCCCATTTTCTATTGTTTTCCCTTTTCTCACTTTCACCTACCCCATCTTTTTTTTACCATTATCCTCTCCTTCCCCGTCTCCCCCCTCATACTCTTCCCAGTTTCCCTCATTCTTTACCTCCTCTAATGTTCCCTTTCTTCCCTAAACTCCCTGCTGTGCTTGTGTTTTCTTACCCTCTCTTACATTTTTGTCCTTTCTTGCCTCTCTCTGTCTCCCATGTACCTTGCCTCTCTATCCTACTTCCCTTTTCTATATTTCTCTTCAACTCTACCCATTTTCTATTGTTTTCCCTTTCTCACTTTCACCTACCCCATCTTTTTTACCATTATCCTCTCCTTCCCGTCTCCCCCTCACACTCTCCTTAATTTTCCCTCACTCTTCACCTTCTCTCACGTCCCCTTTCTTCCCTTTACTCCCTGCTTTGCACGTGTTGTCTTACCCTCTCTTACATTTTTGTTATCTCTTTCCTCTCTCTATGTCGAATGTTCCTTGTCTCTTTACCCTACATCCCCTCATTCTATATTTCTCTCACGCTCTCCCCATTTTCTATTGTTTCTCCTTTCCTTAATTTCAACTACCCTATCCTTTTTTTCCATTATCCTCTCTTTCCCTCACATTTCACCTTCTCTCATTTCCCCTTTCTTCCCTTTACTCCCTGCTTTGCTCATGTTTTTACCGTCTCTTACATTATTTTCCTCTCTTGCCCCTCTCTGTCTGCTAATCTATCTCCTACTTTGCATCTCTCTCACGCCTTCTCTCTTTATATTTACATTAAGTCTGAGATAAGTCAGTAGGCCCCTAGCGTGTGTTATATATATTAGTGTCTATAGCATGTAAAGGAACATATTATCATGCCTTTGACTTTTATAGGTGACTGATGCCCGGTGAGATGATGGAATCTGATATTTTCCTGGTCAGCTGTGAGAAAAGAATGATAAGACAGGTAATTAATATTTATATTAATTACTGATAATAATCCAGGCTAGACAAGAGTTCTAATCCTGAAGTATATTCCTTATACATGTGGATATACAGTATGTACTTACCATGTGTATATCATTTTGGACACTTCTATTATAACACAAACATATCTTAGGTACATATTCTCCTCCTCCTCCTCTTCCCTTTCAGCTTCTCTCTCTCTCTATTCTCCCTATTTCCACCTTCTAATCCCCCTCATCCTCTCCCACTCAATGCTTTTTCCCATTAATATTCTCTCATTCCACTTCTCTCATTCCCACTTTCAATCCTTTTATCTCTTCTCTGTTTTCTTTCTTCCCTTTACTACCTGCTGTGCTCGTATTTTCTTACCCTCTCTTACATTCTTGTCCTCTCTCACCCTCTCTGTCTCCCATACCCTTGTCTCTTTACCCTACTTTCCCTTTTCTATATTTCTCTCACTCTCTCTCCATGCTCTATTGTTTCCCCTTTCCTTACTTTCACCTACCCTATCTTTTTTTACCAATATCCTCTCCTTCTCCTTTTCCACCCCTCACACTCTTCCCAGTTTTCCCTCACTCTTTACCTTCTCTAATGTTCCTTTTCTCCACTTTACTTCCTACTGTGCTTGTGTTTTCTTACACTCTCTTACAGTCTTGTCCTCTCTCACCCCTCTTTGTTTCACTTAAGTCCTTGTCTCTTTACCCTACTTCCCCTTTTTCTATATTTCTCACTCTCTCCCCATTTTCTATTGTTTCCCCTCTCCTTACTTTCACCTACCCTATCTTGTTTTTACCATTTTCCTCTCCTTCCTGTTTTCACCCCTCACTCTCTTCCCAGTTTTCCCTCACTGTTTACCTTCTCTAATGTTCCTTTTCTCCCCTTTACTCCCTGCTATGCTGCGTGTATTGTTACCCTCTCATTCATTCTAGTCCTCTCTCACCCCTGTTTGTCTCGCATGTCCCTTGACCCTTTACCCTACTTCCTGTATACTATCTTTCTCTCATCCTCTTCCCATTTTCTATTATTTCCCATTTTCTCACTTTCACCTACCCCATCTGTTTTTTACCATTATCCTCTCCTTCCATGTCTCCCCGTCGTCACTGTTCCCAGTTTCCCTCATTCTTTACCTCCTCTAATGTTCCCTTTCTTCCCTAAACTCCCTGCTGTGCTTGTGTTTCTTACCTCTCTTCATTGTTGTCCTTTCTTGACTCTCTCTTTCTCCCGCATGTCCCTTGCACTCTCTATCCTACTTCCCCTTTTACTATATTTCTCTTCAACTCTCCCCATTTTCTATTATTTCCCATTTTCTCACTTTCACCTACCCCATCTTTTTTTACCATTATCCTCTCCTTCCATGTCTCCCCCGTCATACTGTTCCCAGTTTTCCCTCATTCTTTACCTCCTCTAATGTTCCCTTTCTTCCCTAAACTCCCTGCTGTGCTGTGTTTTCTTACCCTCTCTTACATTGTTGTCCTTTCTTGACTCTCTCTGTCTCACATGTCCCTTGCCTCTCTATCCTACTTCCCGTTTTCTATATTTCTCTTCAACTCTCCCCATTTTCTATTGTTTTCCCTTTTCTCACTTTCACCTACCCCATCTTTTTTACCATTATCCTCTCCTTCCCTGTCTCCCCTAATACTCTTCCCTGTTTTCCCTCATTCTTTACCTTCTCTAATGTTTCCCTTCTTCCTAAACTCCCTGTTGTGCTTGTGTTTTCTTACTCTCTTTTACATTCTTGTCCTCTCTCATCCCTCTCTGTCTCACATGCCCCTTGTCTCTTTACCCTACTTCCTGTTTTCTAAATTTCTCTCACCCTCTCCCCATTTTCTATTGTTTCCCTTTATCTCACTTTCACCTACCCCATCTTTTTACCATTATCCTCTCCTTCCCGTCTCCACCCCTCATACTCTTCCAGTTTTCCCTCATTCTTTACCTTCTCCTAATCTTCCCTTTCTTCCCTAAACTCCCTGCTGTTGCTTGTGTTTTCTTACCCTCTCTTACATTTTGTCCTTTCTTGCCTCTCTCTGTCTCCCATGTCCCTTGCCTCTCTATCCCTACTTCCCCTTTTCTATATTTCTCTTCAACTCTCCCCATTTTCTATTGTTTTCCCTTTCTCACTTTCACCTACCCCATCTTTTTACCATTATCCTCTCCTTCCCCGTCTCCGCCCTCATACTCTTCCCAGTTTCCCTCATTCTTTACCTCCTCTAATGTTCCCTTTCTTCCCTAAACTCCCTGCTGTGCTTGATGTTTCTTACCCTCTCTTACATTTGTCCTTTCTTGCCTCTCTCTGTCTCCCATGTCCCTTGCCTCTCTATCCTACTTCCCTTTTTCTATATTTCTCTTCAACTCTCCCCATTTTCTGTGTTTTCCCTTTTCTCACTTTCACCTACCCCATCTTTTTTTGCCATTATCCTCTCTCCTTCCCCGTCTCCCCCTCACTCTCCTTAGTTTCCCTCACTCTTCACCTTCTCTCACGTTCCCTTTCTTCCTTAACTCCCTGCTGTGCTTGTGTTGTCTTACCACTCTCTTACATTTTTGTCCTCTCTTGCCCTCTCTCT